>APFE030174630.1:11625-36397 GCA_000404065.3 Pinus taeda | reverse complement strand
TATTTTTAAAAAATCGCTCCCGGATTCGCTCCCAAACCGGGAGCTTCTGAAAATGGTCGCTCCCGCTCCAACTTCCGCTCCCGCTCCCCACTTCCGCTCCCGCTCCCAAGTAACATAGTATCAAACCTTTTCAATAGCTCAATCACATACTTTCATTGTCCCAAGAAGATTTCATTTGGTTCATGCCAGACTTTCAGTCCCAAATAATAATGCATAAGTCCTAGATCCTTCATATCGAACTTGGCTGCCAACATTTTCTTACACTCTTAAATTCTCTCTTCATTACCAGTTAATAGAAGATCATCTACATATAAAAGAATGATGGCAGGTTCATCATTCTCTACTTTGATGTATAGATTGGGATCTATTGTGCTTTTCCTGAAACCCAACCTTTGCAAGTATGCATCCATTCTAGCATACCATGCCCTAGGAGCTTGCTTGAGGCCATAAAGCACCTTCTTCGATCTACAAACATGAGTTTCTCTATCCTTTACCTCGAATCCCAATGGTTGCTCTATGTAGACTTCCTCATCTATGTTACCATTCAAGAATGTTGTTTTGACATCCATCTGATGTACCTTCCATCCCATTGATGCTGCCAGAGATATCAAAGATCGGATCGTCGTATACCTTGTTGTGGGAGCAAAGGTCTCTTCATAGTCAATGTCTTCTTCTTGAGAGAAGACTCGAGCCACAAATCTAGCCTTGAGTTTATCTATGCTTCCATCTGCAGCATGCTTGATTTTATACAGCCACTTAGAGGTTACCACTAATTTGTTTTCCTGTCTTGGGACAATTTCACAGACTCTGTTCTTCATAATAGATTCGTATTCCTCATTCATTGCATTATTCCATTCTTGGTGTTTGGTTGCTTCTTCGAAAGTGGTGTTAGGATATTCCGACACATAGGAAATAATTAAGTTCAACTTGGTCTAGTATAGAGTTAGGTATAGAGTTAGGTAAAGTGTGTTTCTTTACCGTTGTACATTTTGTAACTTACAATCCGACGGTCACCATATGTAGTGATCCGACGGTTCATTCTCTCCTCGACATTACCGACACTTGATCCGTGGCTTGACACCCGATTGGTCCATGAATTCTATTTAAAGCGGATGGAGGGTCATTTGTAGGTTAACCGTGCATGAGAGAAGCTTATGTAAATTTTCATTCTTTTATTAATAAATTGCCTGTAGTAGCCACGTTGGCGCAGGCCGTGGACTGTTTCCCTCTCTGAGGGTTTTAACCACGTCAAAATACGGGTGTATTGATCTGTGATCTGTTTGTGAGCGGTGTCCTTCTGGTGTTCTGTCTGAGGAACTTACCCTGTAAATTCCTACATGGTATCAGAGCTATTTGAGGGCCGCGTCCGTTGGTGATCCAAATCTGAAGCCGGTAGAACTGCATGCGGCTATCGTTTCCTAGATCTACGGTTTCTGACTACTTTCGGGCCGAGAGGACTGCTCTGTTGTGTTCGGAGCATCTGTTCCAGTGAGGAACCCCTTTCGTTTCACGCGAAAAGGTTTCCGGTAGCCCTATCTGCGTCATTTTTAAGATCTGGAGGTATACAGTCCTTATTTGCAGTTTACTGTTATTTTCTCTCTGCTTATTTCGGTTTCGGTTTATTTAGTTTTTTTTTTTAACCGGATCTATACCTTTCATTTCTGCGTATGCTCTTTGCCCTGGGACTCTGTGCGATCTGGACAAATTAGAAACAGAAAGGAAGGATTTTTTTTCTCATGCGTATGCTCTTTTCCCTGCACCTTAGTGTGATCTCGGAAAATCAGAAACATTGAGAAAAATATTTAGTTTTTCGGCTAAAGCTAAATTTTTTTTAAATATTTAGTTTTTTGGGTAAAGCTAAACTTCGAGCCATAAGGTTCGTTTTTCTTTGCATGTCCGTGTTGGGTTTTGTGTTTTGTGTTTTGTAGGGAAAAAGAGGTTTCTCAAGGCAAGCACGCAAACCAAAGGCTCTCTCTCTCTCTCTCTCTCTCTCTCAAATTTTTGTATAGATCAATTGGTTCAAAGCTATTTTCAGAGAGTAGAGGTTTTGGGTTCAAATCTCCATTTTGTGGGGGCGTTTTTTCATTCCCGCACATTCGCGCACTTTGCCGGCAACTTCAACAAATTTTTTTCAAAAAGCCATAACTTCTTCATCCAGAAGCCTTTTTCAGAGCCGTTTTTTTTAAAACAGCTTAATTTTTTGAGATCTATCCATTGGAACACTTACTTTCAGCATCCTCAGCTTCAGTTTATTTTTAAAAAATGGAAAGTCCATGCCAAGTCATTCTTGACAGCACTAACTACTTCCAATGGGTAGCCTACATGGAAGATTTACTTAGAAGTAAAGGTTTCTACAAAATAGCCACGGGCCAAGAGAAGAAACCAAAAGATAAAGACAAGGTTGATAAATGGGAAAATAAACAAAATCAAGCACGTGGTTTGATAGGGATGTCTATTTCTCCTGATCTTAGATTCCATATTGCAGATCTTGATACTCCTCATGAAGCATTGGAACAAATCACTAAAGTTTTTGGGATTAAAAATGAAATTAGAGCCCATCAACTTGAAAATGAGTTGCTTACATTGGGATCCTAATAATTTTTCTTGCATTGAAGATTTCTTGTCCAAATTCAAGACCCTTAGATATCTCTTGGAAGGTGTTAAGGTTAAGAAAGAAGATAGTAATCTTATTTATTCCATCCTTACTAAGTTGGGACCAGCCTACTCTGTATTTATTTCCACCTTCCATTCTACAAGGGAAGCTTTCATTTGTCAAGGAAAAGACTACAAGGCCCCTTCCTTTGACTCTTTTTGTGATTCTTTATAAGAGAACAAGAAAAACTCTTACACCTTGGTCTTCTTCATCTTGGAAACTCTTCCAAGAAAGCGTTAGCCGCCCAGCAGCAACCAAATTTAAAGAATCCTAAGAAGTCATATCCCAAAAAGAATGGTCCTAAACCAAACAAGGGTCCTAAGCAAACTGAGTAGCCTGGGCCATCTCAAAAAGGTCGTCCAAAATGGTTGACAAGACACTTGAAAGTGTTCATCTTGAGGAGGTTGGAAAGACAAGAACAAGAAATTCAACCAAGAAAAATGGAGGTGATGTAGACGATTTTGATTCACCTATTGATATGGATGTTTCTTATGATTGTGAACTGAATTTGTCTACAAATTTTGAGCCAACTTCCTCGAAAGAAGTTGCTTCTCATGATGGATGGAAAGAAGTGACGCGGAAGGATTTTGATGCCTTGATAAAGAATGGCACTTGGAAGCTAGTTGATCCTCCATTGGGAACCAAACCAATTGGTTGTAAGTGGGTCTACAAAAACAAGTATAAAGTTGATGCCTCACTTGACAAGCATTAATCCAAGCTTGTGGCAAAAGGTTTTGCACAGAAGGAAGGGGTCGATTAACCAGACACTCTTTGCCTTAGCAGCTCAGAACAGATGGAAAGTCCATCAAATGCATGTAAAAACTACTTTCTTGAATGGAGATCTGAAAGAGAATGTTTTTATGTCCCATCCAAAAGGATTTGTTGTGAAGGGCCAAGAACACAAGGTATGCAAGCTTGTGAAATCCTTGTATGGCTTCGAGCAAGCACCGCGAGCCTGGTTTGAAAAGTTAACTGAGCATCTTCTGAAACTCAACTTCAAACATTATGATCTTGAAGATGCAACTTTGCTTTTCAAGAAAGTTGGAAAAACAACCATATATTGCGTGGTGTATGTAGATGACGTTTTGATGAAAGGGAACAACGAGAGATACATTGCATCCATAAAGAAGGAATTGAGGAAAGGTTTTGAAATGACTGAATTGGGCTATGTTCACTACTATTTTGGTATTGAAGTAACTCAACATCCTAAGTTTATATTCCTCTCTCAAAAGAAGTACATTGGAGATTTGTTGAACAGGTTTGGCATGGATGAGTGCAATACTTTGACTACTCCAATGGAATAGAACTTAAAGCTCACATCCATTGAAGGAAAAGAATTTCAGGATGCAACAAAGTATAGACAACTCGTAGCAGGTCTCAACTACCTGACTACTACCAGATCAGACATTTCATTTGATGATGGAAGGACATTTGTCTATTGCAAAAAGAGTTCTAAAGTACTTGAAGGAAACTCAAGACTTTGGACTCAAGTATACACAGGTCGGCAACTTCAGCTTGATTGGATACTATGATTTAGACTTCGATGGAGACAAAGAAACTGAGGTATATACTTCAAGTTATTCTACGAGTCTTGGATCGGAAGTTGTTTCCTAGAGATTACGTAAACAATCAGTTCCAACAAATTCCACAATAGAGGTAGAATATGTGGCAGCAACTGAGGCAATAAAAGAACTTGTGTGGCTCAGTAAAATTCTGGAGATTCGCAGGTGAAACAAGTGCATGCAACTCCACTCATGATTGACAACACATCTGCAATAATGTTGGGCAAGAACCCAAAGTTCCATGATCGAACGAAACACATCAATACAAAATACCATCTGATTCGACATCATGTTGAGGCCAAGACAATCCATCTACGTCATTGTTCCACTAATGAGCAGATTGCAGACATCTTCACCAATGCGCTTGGAAGAGAAAAGTTCGAAAGGTTCAGAACGATGCTTGGACTCACCCATATCCCTTCATATTAAAGGGGGGGGGGGGGGGGAATGTTGAAACCTAATCATTGGGATTGGTGTTGATTTTGGGTAGCATCGGATGTGCTCTAGCCATGAAATTTGGTAGAGACGCTAAGGCACATGAGATCTCCAAGACCCAGAATAGTTTGGAGAAATTCCACCCAGATAAAGAGATATTAAAATAATAATATTTTTAATGAGTTCCTAAGTCTAAACTTAGGAAAATTCAAATATTAATGTGTATTAATATAATATGGGTGAGAAAGTTCTAAGAGACGAGGATCAACCCAGTTCTAATCTTCGTCGTTGATTAGGGACTTAATCTCAGCTGTTGATTCGTCAATAAGAAAAGTATAAGAGGAGGCTTGAGGGCCCGCTGAAGGCACACCAAGAGAGACCAGTCAGCTCGATTTTCTGGGGTGAGGTTTGCTGAGGAAATCAAGCAAGTGATCAGTGGCAATGAAGGGCAGTTCAGCAAGAGGTCGAAGAATACATAGCAGAGAGGTAGTGTAGTGTCGGGAGAGACAGTGTAGGCCCTGGAAGCACTGATGCAAAGGCCATAAATCTGACGCAGAGGATGCAGAGGGCTGACGCAGTAAGACACAGAAGCCACAGAGGCTGACATGGGGCCTTAGAGGCAGCGTTGGGGAGATTCCATGGGGCAAACTGAGAGAAAATCAGCAGACTCTGAGTCGAGAGAGGGTGACGCAGTTCCAGAGCAGTGTTTGGAGCAGCATTCGCTCTCCAGCATAGGGAACAACTGGAGTCACTGTGGGGTTTGATCGTTCGGCTGTTGATTTACTGGAATATCTGTCTTTGAATAGAGGTACTACCGCTGAGGATATTCTCTGTTGGGTGAGCCATTTCTAGCACCCTAGTTGTATTTAAGAAATCTACTTAATAATACAAACCCTCTATACACTGCACCAGTTTTCCAGAATTGGGTTTTTCTGGGACGATTGCCCAAAAATAACGATGTCCCTTGTGTTATTGTCTCTGTTTATTTCAGTTCATGATCTGTATATTTGTGAAGGTTGCAATTGTGTTTACTTCGATTTTTATGTAATTAAATAACTTGATAATGCAAAAAGCAAGTAGGGGATAGTAAACCAGACATTGCAGTAGGAGTTTCTGATGTGTTAGATTCAGGAATTTTCACAATTGGGTGAATATATATAAATAATGGAGAATAGGAATATGAAGAGACACTAGGAGGTGAAGCCCAATATTCTCTCCCTCCTTATATATATCCATGAGCAATCTTAATGAAGAAACACAATTTCATTTGAGGAGTTACCTCCTAGACTGACAAATAGAAGGGAGCCTTAATTGAGGTGACAGTGGGCTAAGAATCCATTTGTTTCCCTTAGCCTAGGATTTTCCCTTTAGGGGTTCCCCTTAGGTCTCCAGCTAGTTTGAGCAGTAACATTTTGGCACTGTTTCTCGGGAGGAAGCAGGTCTACCTCCCAGGTGAATCATTGAGGAATTAATTCATTAATGACATTTATAGATATTCCTCTAGCGACTCCACTCATTATCCAATCCCCTAGTTTACTTGAAGGCGATAACATGCCTCCATTGACTAGGGCTACTACAAAAAGGCGAAAATGATCTCCACCACCTGTTGGAACCTCCCTTTCCCCAATTCGAAAAAGTCAGTGATCAATCTCCATAAATGGCATCTACTTCAAGCACGATCCCAAGCCATTACCTGAAAAATTTAACCGATGGTTGTCCAAATTCAAAGAGGATGCTACTTGGACTGCCCATGGTTTTATTAAAGAATTATACTGGAATTTGTCCCCTAGATTGATATCTGATGAAGATAGGATCATGATGCTTTTTGCCTTATCACTTGAGGGAAAAGCAAGAGATTGGTATCTTAGCCTTCCCCCTGGGTGCATTAAGGACTCCGGTGAATTTGAGGAACTATTCATGAAAATGTGGTCATGCAATGCCTAAGGGACCTTCAACATTGAAAAGTTCTACCAAATAACCAAGGGAAGGGAGGATGTGCGAGAATTCATTCAAAAGTTTGATAGGGTAGTCAAAGATATATCTGACCGCTTGAAGTCATCTGAAGCCAACATTCTTGACAAATTCATAAAAGTTGAGGGATAAGAAACCATCCACCTTGCCTGAGGCTAAGTAAATGGCGATGGAAGTTGAAGAAAATTTGTGAATTTCAAAGGTTGATATCAATGACCACCCTAGAGCTAAATTTGAAACCAAAAAGAAGTCCAAAGCTCAACAGGAAGAAATTCTCCTTGCTATTCTCAAAAGGATGGATAGGTTCGCCGAAGAATCCAATGCGTGTGACAGGGTTGTCATGAATAAAATCACCACCTTGGAAAGGGCCCAAAAATCAAGTTGTATCCCTAAAGGAGAGCCTTTTCCCAAGAAGCAAAATGAAAAGGATAGGCCTAGCTCTTCTGAAATACCAAACACAATTGCCCCAACTAATGCTATTGAGCCAAACTCTTCATCGGATGATGAGAGTGAAGAGGATGAGAGTGTGTTAATTTTAGGTATGTTCTATGCTTAGAGCAATTTATTTCAATTTTCACAGTTAGCTCAATATCTTTTCCAGATTAGTAATCACATCAGCATTAAAGTAAACTACAGATAGAACATAAACATAAATCGCAGAAGACAAGCCAAGACAAGAGGACACAAGATGTGGCGCTAGCCAGGGAAAAAACCCAATGTGGGGAAATACTTGACCAATTTTTCTTATATGTTCTTCAATAGTTTAGCAGAGAGAGAGAGAGAGCGATTGTACATTTACAACAGAAGTCAACACTTTGACTTATCTAGATAAGAGCATAGATCATCTCTAAGAAGATGATACATGAGATCAATTGAAGACATGCTACTTCAACTGATTCTCCAAGGTGACTCCTTCACCTATCGTTGTGTTGCATTTCGTCATCATACTGCACCTCACCATGCTACACCATGTTGCACCCATCATCACTATGTTGCATCTCATCATGCTTCATTAATCATGACCATACCCATCAATATACTGCATTATGTGCCATTGTTGCACCATGTTGCCATATTGACCTATGTGTTCGCTGCACCTTGCTTGCTTGTTGTCCCTAGCATGCTTGTTGTCCTTAGAATGCTTGTTGTCCTTCACATGCCTGTTGTTGCATGCTAGTTGTACCTATACATGCTTGTTGCACTAAGTATCATGTTGTTGTCCCAATATTAGTTTGTTGTCCCTTGCATGCTTGTTGTAACATTGCATACTTGATGTACTTGCTGCTAAGTACCATACAACTGTCCCAATGTTAGTTAGATTCCCTTGCATGCTGCTCTCCTTCGGAGACAGTTCTCCAGCTGAAACCCTAGATAAACACTCCGACAGCTCCTCAGCTCCAATCCGCCCCACAAAAAACCCCAGTGTCAGCCTTTTATGCCCTCTGCGTCAACTTTCCCTGCAGTTCCGGCTTCTGCCCTCTGCGTGACAATTCCGACAGTTTCGGTTGTTCCCGACAGTTCCTACTTCTGCCCTCTGCATCAGCTTTCTCGGCTGTCTCGACAGTTCTAGCTGTCCCAGCAGTTCTCGACAGTTTCGGTTGTTCCTGACAGTTCTGGCTTCTGCCCTCTGCATCAGATTTCCTGGCTGTTCCAGCAGTTCTCGGCAATTCCCGCTTCTGCCCTTTACGTCAGCTTTCCTGGTTGTTCCAACAGTTCGCGACATTTTTGGGTTCTGCCCTTTGCGTTAGCTTTCCCGGCAGTTCCCGACAGTTCCGGATGTTCCCCGCAATTCCTGTTGTTCCCGACTGTTCCGGCTTCTACCCTCTAGATTAGGGCAATGTTATCATTTAGGATCTCTCCTCCTACTAAAACCCAAAGACAAGTAGAGAGGAAGAGATCCCAAGTGTGTTGAAATGACTTGAAGGCCACCTCTATTGATACTAAAACGTTGAGCACAAGTGGGGTTTATTTGGTTGCTAGCCAACCTTGGTGAATTGTCCTATAACACAAATAAATTCATATCTCCATGAATACTTATCAAAATCGGATGATATTTAGATCAATCCTACACCTCTCGATGAGAAGGATCCAAGAAAAATATCAGCTTCCATTAATAACATGACCCACATGGAGTTTGGCTCTAGTTGCCAATTTTAACACTCCCTCTCAACTAGGGAGAACTCCATCCGCTGATCCATATGTCCGACTGTACTATCTCTGCCATCAGTGCCCTGCACTGCTTTGGTCTACTTTGCTATTCTCTGCTGAGCTCTACCTTGCTTTGCTCTGCTGAGCTTTGCTCAGTTCTGCTCTGTTGAACCATGAAGAAGAAGAATTGATCGAGAATGTCTCATACCATTCTCTAATGACCCAAAGTCAGCTTCATCTGAAGAGAGTGTGTCATATCACTATTACTGAACTGAAGTCAGTCTTATTGATCCCAGATCATCATCACAAGAGAGTGTCTCAAACCACTCATACTGATCCCAGATCAATTTCATTGATCTCAGATCAATGGAGGTCATCCTAGCATAAGGAGTATGGTAGATACAATGATGCGTCCATCGATAGTACTACTATGGTCCCTAACCCCATTTCCCTATTCATTGATCACATGAGAGGTACTTCCCATGAGTCTCAGACTGCATGGGTAGGATGCCTTGACAGGAGAACTAATCATCCTGTCCACAGGAGAACGAATCATCCTATCCTACAGTTTTCGCAGGAGAACGAATCATCCCATCCCACAGGAGAACTAATCATCATGTTTCACAGTTGCCATGGGAGAACTAATCATCCCGACCCATAGGAGAACTAATCATCCTGTTCCATAGTTTCCATGGGAGAACTAATCATCTCGGCCGACAGGAGAACTAATTATCCTATTCCACAGTCGCCACGCGGTATCACAGGGGAAGGTTGAACCTGTCACCCTGTACATAGTGCACCACCAAGGGAGGGTGAATCGCCCTGTGGTCATATGTCGCTCCAAGAAGTACCCTACGCCCTCATGGAGCTCTAAAAGCTCAATGTGTGCATCATACATGACCCTCATAAGAGGGTCTCTGAACAACACCAAGTTGTTCTCGGAAAGTCAAGAATTTGACTTTTCCCCAGGGCTTTGACAAAATGTTCGCGACCTGTACATCAATCTCAATGCGATGGAGCCTCCTCGCTCATCGACTTACCATATCCCAGATAAGGTAGTTAAAGAAATTTAATAAACTAATAATAAAACACTCATAAAATAAATAACAAAAATATACAAATGAGACGTGGCAGAAAAGGCCTGAAAGCCTCACTGTATTCCTCTCATAATGTAATCCAATGTACAAATAATGATAATAGTACAAATACATACATGAGGAAGTTTGGATCAAGATAGTACGTCTATCTTGGACACTATGTTTGAGCAAATTTCTCAACAACACACTAATCTAGGAGCCTAACTAGTTGTAGAGAATCTCTCAACCAACTAAGCCTAAACTGACTCCTACCCATGAGGACAAACTCAATCTAGAAAGGTAGGGTTAAATCCTAACTTTCATGATTTTAATTAATTTTCATCACACGAGAGTGAGGCATCACACGAGAAGTGAGGCTAACATTCCCCCCCCCCCCCACCCCAATGACAAGTCCAAAATAAGAACCAAGAACCATCTTCCAAGTTCTCATGTTGATCCTCAAAAAACACTGCCTGAAAAACTGCCAAAGCTGGATGCTGAAAAAACTCCAATTCGACTAGAACATGAGTCAGCTGCGAGTCTGAGTCATCTCTAAAATTTTGCTTGACAACTCCATCATGTGCTAAGCTGCAAAAGGATCCAACTGTACTTTGCTTGAAATCAACATCTTGTGTCCACTGAAAAAATTTGATGAACACCCACTCACGTATTTGTTTGTCCACTGACAAAGGTTGATGAATGCCCATTGGTGAATCTGCTGATGATGATTGCCCACTGGCTAATGACGTTGAAAAAAAATTCACTATTGCTTTCGCTGTGTTTGAAAACTGCTCACTGCTAACATTGTTGTCGATTGCCCACTGGCGAATTTGTTGATGCTCACTTGCTGATGAAAATGCCCATTGGCTGCTTCACTGATGTTGTCGAGACTTTCAGTCTGACAACCATTGTCAATTTCATTGACATTTCCCCCCCTTTGTTAGCTGAAAGGAGAAACAATCTTCTTCAAATCATTTCTAAACTCCCCCCCTTCAAGTGTAGGAGTGTTTCACTGGTGTACTCCCTCGTTCAACTGCACGAGTACCATATTCATTTTTATTGTTGGCTGCAATATGTGTAAGTGAATTCGATTGTAAAACTTAAACAATCTTCTGACCGTGGATGACCATTCCCAAGGATCAATCCATGAATAATTGATCTTCAATCCAGTTGATTGTTGTTGTTTGCTGCATTGTGTCAATGAATGATTTGACTTGCCACAATGGTGGCAAGGATGGAGATCAAAACACTGATCTTCTAGATGATCGGTTCTTTAACAATGAAGGCATTTTGGTTTGACTGCAACTTCGGTTTGTTGTCGATCGCCCACTAGCGAATTTGTTGATGCTCACTCGTTGATGAAAATGCCCACTGGCTGCTTCGCTAATGTTGTCGAGACTTTTAGTCTAACAACCATTGTCAATTTTATTGACATTTTCCCCCCTTTGTCAGCTGAAAGGAGAGACAATCTTCTTCAAATTATTTCTAAACTCCCCCCCTTCAGGTGTAGGAGTGTTTCACTGGTGTACTCCCTCGTTCAACTGCACGAGAGTACTATCTTCATTTTTACTATTGGCTGCAATATGTGTGAGTGAATTCAATTGTAAAACTTAAACAATCTTCTGATCGTGAATGACCATTCCCAGGGATCAATCCATGAATAATTGATCTTCAATCTGGTTGATTGTTGTTGTTTGTTGCATTGTGTCGATGAATGATTTGACTTACCACAATGGTGGCAAGGATGGAGATCAAAACACTGATCTTCCAGATGATCGGTTCTTTAACAATGAAGGCATTTTGGTTTGACTGCAACTTCAGTTTGTTGTCGATCGCCCACTGGCAAATTTGTTGATGCTCACTCGCTGATGACAATGCCCACTGGCTACTTCGCTGATGTTATAGAGAATTTTAGTCTGACAACCATTGTCAATTTCATTGACATTTTCCCCCCTTTGTCAGCTAAAACGAGAGACAATCTTCTTCAAATTATTTCTGAACTCCCCCCCTTCAAGTGTAGGAGTGTTTCACTGGTGTACTCCCTCATTCAACTGCACGAGAGTACCATCTTCATTTTTACTGTTGGCTGCAATATGTGTGAGTGAATTCGATTGTAAAACTTAAACAATCTTCTGACCGTGGATGACCATTCCCAGGGATCAATCCATGAATAATTGATCTTCAATCTGGTTGATTGTTGTTGTTTGCTGCATTGTGCCGATGAATGATTTGACTTGCCACAATGGTGGAAAGGATGGAGATCAAAACACTAATCTTCCAGATGATCAGTTCTTTGACAATGAAGGCATTTTCGTTTGACTGCAACTTTAGTTTGTGTGTATTTCTGTTGCTCTTCAACTTTCTCAGAACTAGCCGATGTGATTTGTGCAAGAAACTCTGCACTGACAAACTTAATGGGCCTTGAATAATCTGGGATATGCAATTTGGTGTCATCTTTGACATATCCTAAGCCTCGTCGATTTCTATTACTTTGGATTTCTTCCCATGGCTTGATGATTGATTTGGAAGAAAGTTGAACTGAATCAGGGACCACTTTGACACTTGAAGTTGGTTGGAGTAGTGACTTGGAAGCATCACTCTTCTCTAGCAACTCAGTTCTTTGTAGTTGCGACTCCAGTTGAAGGAACTCAATCATTTCATGTGCATGTTGAAGATACACTTGAATATCAGCAAGAGTTGTTTCGCTGATGTTCATCATGTCGCTAACTGATGATAAAATCAAATTGTTAAGAATTTGGGACAGTTGAATGTGTGTCGCCATGTTAGCTTTGCTTACATTGAATTCAGGCTCACTTGTACTGTTGCTTATTGTTGATGCTTTAAACACTTGCTAGAGTTTTATAACTTGGTTGCTTGAACTCTTGATTTCACGCTCACTTGATGACGATCGCTTTGCTTGAATGCTTCACTGACACTTTGTGAATGCTTCAATCAACTTCACACTGGCTCGTTTGTGGTAGATGTCGTGCTTTGAACTTTCGCACTTGATTTTGACACGCTCGCTTTCTTGGTTGTTTGAATGACACACTCACTTGCTTTGTTGTTTGAATGACACGCTCGCTTGCTTTCTTGGTTGAATGACATGCTCCCTTGATTTATTGCTTATTGCACTTGCGTTAAACACTGTCTTGATTTGATGCTCACGTGAAGAATAGAATACTAGAATTCACACTTGTTTGATGATGATTGTTTGCTAAATGACTTGCTTGAACTTGCTTGATTGATTACTGACACTTTGTGCTTTCTTGAATGTACTCACTGAATGTGCTGAGTTTAAAAAAGGAAGGGTGTCGAACACTGTCGAAAATTCACCCAAGAGACAAATGACAAGTTCAATCTTGATGACTCAGTTGAATACTTGAATTTATGTATTCACCTTAACAATTCAAATTAGGGTGTTGATTACAACTAAGAATGCACCCGCACAATTAAAAAAATGTTTATCTGCAAGTGATACAAAAAGTGTTGATGATGTTGATGTCGTCTTGGCTTGAAATGCTTGATTTTGTAGCGTCCTTGATTGCTTTGATTACATGATGTCAAATGTGCTTGCTTGGAAGATCATCTTATCAAGTTGATTATGTGACGCTTTGTGCTTGTGTACTTAAGCTTGATTACAGGAGCTTGATTAAGCGTTCTTATACTTAAGCTTGCTTATGTGCATGTTGTTGTTTAAGCATAATACAAAGAGAGCGTTTTGATAATCTGAACACAAGTCATGCACATGCATTCATTACATGCAACGTACCTAAGATCTCCTTATTCAATTTCGGGCGGATCGAGGACACAAGCACCACAAAATTATGATTTTATTAATTACTGGAGTACATCATTCTTCAATGTCACAACTTTGTCGTGGAAACTTCTCAATGAGAATGTCACACTTGCAAACTTTGGAAGCAAATTGTCTTCAAAAACTGCCTGCATTGACTCAATCGCTCTCAAAGTAAAATATTACTTTGAATTACAATAATGACTTTCACTTATCACTCCAAATTCACTTATGACTTCATTACATAAAAAATTACAGATACTCCTTATCTCTCCAAAATAAAATAAAAAAATTAATGCACCTTATGCACTAATCCTCTTTCTTATGTCACTCCTTATATCTCTCAAAATTCACTCATATAATTTTAAAAAAATATACCCTATTTCTCCAAAGGCTTTATATCACTTCGTATAAAAAATCACTTAATGATGTAACTCTAACAAGTGAAATAAAGTGTATGAAGTCACTTATACAAGTGAAATGATTTCAAAAATTAAAATTTTGTGATGGTTCCCTTTTAAAAAAAACGCACATCTTTGATCCATTCCTTGTTTTAGAAGGTGTAGAAACTGCAAATGCCAGGCTCATTTAGCAGCTAAATGCATTCCTTTCTTTCACTCCTAGCGATTGTTGAGTACTCCAGTCTTTTTCTGCTTCACAACTGGGTGAGCATCATACTTCATTCTATCTTCTCGTCCAAGGTTCACAAGAGATAGCCTCTCTTAATTCAATTTGGAGGCAATATTATCAATACGGTATGTGCCTGAAGTTGTCTTGCACTTCAAGAGGTAATGTTGGTGGTGCACTTTTGTAAACTAGTTGTTGGATCCTCTGATTCTCGGGTGAAGAACAAGGACGTCATTGCTACTTCTTCCCAAGAAGGATCGACTTCACCATATGCAAGTTTTGAATCACCATACAATGCTTCTCTTCTATTGAATTGCTATATTGACTTAATAACCTCGAACCTTATATGTATGCGATGTTCCAGGGGAAGAAAAAGAAAACGAGCTTGTTTTCTACAGAACTGAAAATCCTGAAGCCAAAATTGGACGATCTCTAGAATCTGATTTCGGCGTGAGAGGCATTGCTTGGCCGAAAAAGGCTACGGCTCTAAAGAACTTCTTCATGGAGCGCAACATCATGATCCAGAAGTTTTCCAAGAAGAGCGGTATTCCAAAGGATATCCGTCATCTTTCCCTTACGAAGAAAGATGAAGCCGATCTAAGCGCAACAGTCACCAAGGGTAAAAATGCCACCGGAGAAGGCAAAATCTCAGCGGAAGATAAAAGAAAATAATGATGGGAAAATTCTCAAGGACTAGAGTGTGTGGAATCCCAATCACATGGCATCCCCTTCAAACCGTCGACTTTGTATATACTCTCGAAAATCCAACAAATACAAAAATAGGAGTCGCTGTTATAATCAAATCACTGTAGAATCCTCATCAAAACCCATCCAACTCAAACCTTGGAAGTGTCGTAACATGATAAATTTTATTCTGGTACAATTTAAAGAATTTAAATTAAAATTTGTGCAGACCATGCTTATTTTCACTCAAGAAACGAGATTGGCCATGATTTAGGCAATTTTTGCAATCGTTGCTTCATTCAAAGGCTACCAGCTAATGGATTGAATTATCAGATGGTTCTCGATGGTGTGAGGCTCAAATACAGCAATTTGTACCTAGTTTCGACGACAGATTCATGGAATTTTCGTGCAGAGCGATCCTATGAAGTAAAAGAATATCAAAAGCTGAGCACCGAACTCAATAAAACAATTCCTCAAAATGATGCTCCTTCCATTGGCAAATCTCTCCGGGCAACGGCTGTCTCCTCTTCAATTGCACTGGGCAACCACCATACATATATATATATATATATATTGAAAACTTTCACTTTTCACACTGCACATACATATTCACCTACATATTAAGACTTCCCCATTTTCCAGGCTCTCCCTAGTTGCACGCAAAAATTTTAACACTCAAGCTTTGTCACACGATCCCAGCAATTGTGAACTTTTCTCTCATACCAAATAAAGAAATTTAATAAACTAATAATAAAACAATCATAAAATAAATAGCATAAATATACAAATCAGACATGGCGGAAAAGGCTTGAAAGCCTCACTGTATTCCTCTCATAATGGAATCCAATGTACAAATAATGATAATAGTACAAATAAATACAAGAGGAAGTTTGTCTCAAGATAATATGTCTATCTTGGACACTATGGGTTAAGAAAATCTCTCAACAACACACTAATCTAGGAGCCTAACTAGTTGCAGAGAATCTCTCAACCAACTAAGCCTACACTGACTCCTACCCATGAGGATCAAACTCAATCTAGAAAAGTAGGATTAAATCCTAACTTTCATGATTTTAATTAATTTAATTGTTTTGGACTTATAATTGTTTTCATCACATGAGAGTGAGGCTAACAGTAGTATCTGATGTCTATTTGCTGGAGCAATCATCGAATATGGGATTCCTCAACAATTGAATCCCCCTAGTTGTCACAAAGGATCACAGTGGTATTCATCATATGTACAAACAGCGCACTGAAGAGCTTCCACAACTAGGCAGCTTCATACGAAATCATACTTGTAGCGATGTATTTGGTCTTGGCGGTCCTTATAGCAACCAACTTCTGCTTCCTGTTCATCCATGATATCGAAGCAGAACCCAAAGAGAACCAGCGTTGTGAAGTGCTCTAGTGATCCTCCACACTGCTTGCCTAGTCGGCATTCGAATAATCATGCAGCTTCATATTTCCGATAGTGTATCTCAATCCATGAGAAATTGTGCCCTAAAGATATCTCAGAAGATTCTTGGCACCAATCCAGTGAGGCTCAACCAAATACGAGCTCACCATGCTAACTACAAAACATATGTCTGGACAGAAGTTCACCAAGAACATCAATGCAAATGAGTTTATGAAACTTAGAGGCATTCCCCAAATCTGGTCCGACATCATCACCATATAACTTCTGAAAGTTCAGATCCTCGAGGTAGTCACAGGCTTGCAATTTACCATTCCACATCTGGAATCCAACTCCCTCTTACTTCTCCAAATGAGAGGGTTTGCACCTGTTTGAAATATGTCATCCTCAGAAGGTGCTGGTATGAGAGGTCTATCATCCACAACCTTAAACAATGGTTTAGATCAGCTTCACTCTTAGTGAATCTCAACTTCATCTGACAGCTATCAATCCTCTGATACTACGCCCGGGAGTTTTGCTTCAAGCCATAGAGGGCTTTCTTCCACCTGCATACGTGAGATTCCTGATCATGAATCTCAAACCCCTCGGGTTGTTCCAAACCCATGGACTTGCTACATGAGGGGAATGGTCCCCTTGTAAGATTTTCCTTCAGTACATCTCAAACATGTACTTTCATGCTCTTTTTGAATTCAGGCATCCTTGTCACCATCTGACTCACAGACCTCCGGTGCTATGTGTTAATGGACATGGTCCCGAGTGGACTTCCTGCAACTTAATACAACCCTGAACTCAAAAACATCTTTGAAAATTCTATTTTCAAACACGTACCTTTCCATCAATGAGTGCCACCCTGTAACCTTTGACTTCCATTGCAGAAATGTACACCAAGTTCTTCTTGCGATCAGGTACATAAAAGTGATTCCGAAAATGAATCGAGTTACCCTTATTCAATTGAGGGGTAACTTTCCCTACACCCTTTTCAGGATAATTGGAATCAACTCCAAGTATAATCCCACAATTGTTTCCATCTCTACCAAATTAGAGAGTGCACCCTTCTATCTGATGAAGAGCCTTGAAGCACTACAATCAATAAGCCAAATTCCTGAAGAATCTGAAGGAGAGGTCCAATACAAGATAGCGCTTCTTTATCTTATCAAAAATAACATTTGATTCTTCATACCCGGAGTTCCTTGCTTTCTTTGAAGAGTTGGTCATTTCCTTGATGACCTGCATTACCTGTTATTCCTTTGATCATTGAAGATGTCCCTGGAATGATTGTTATCTTCATCAAGAGATGTGTCTCTGCCATTCATACACTCCTTCACATAATGGCTGAATTTATTGCAACCAAGGCAACTACCTTTCCTTCCACCCTTAGATCTGGTCTTCCCAATGAAGTGATCTTTAGGTAAGCCAGCAGAAACTTCCACTGCGCCATTCTGATAATATTCTCTACTTCAACTTCACCTTCAGTGAATTTGAAGAGGGACGAGGAATCCACTAATCCTTTTGTCCTTTCTCAACTGTCTTCGATAATTGCTCTTTCACTCTTGCTTGGGCATTATCTTCACCTCAACTCTAATACCATGTTAATTTTAAGTATGTTCTATGCTTAGAGCAATTTATTTCAATTTTCACAGTTAGCTCAATATCTTTTCCAGATTAGCAATCACATCAACATTAAAGTAAAGCAGATAGAACATAAACATAAATCGCAGAAGACAAGCCAAGACAAGAGGACACAAGATGTGGTGCTAGCCAGGGACAAACCCCAATGTGGGCAAACCCTTGATCAATTCTTCTTATATGTTCTTCAACAGTTCAGCACAGAGAGAGAGATAGATAGTACGTTTACAACAAAAGTCAACACTTTGACTTATCTAGATAAGAGCATAGATCATCTCTAAGAAAATGATACATGAGATCAGTTGAAGACATGCTGCTTCAATTGATTCTCCAAGGTGACTCCTTCACCTATCGTTGTGCTACATTTCGTCATCATGCTGCACCATGTTGCACCCATCATCACTATGTTGCATCTCATCATGCTTCATTAATCATGACGGTACCCATCACTGTACTGCATTATGTGCCATTGTTGCCATACTGACCTATGTGCTGGCTGCACCTTGCTTGCTTGTTATCCCTAGCATGCTTGTTGTCCTTAGCATGCTTGTTGTTGCATGCTAGCTATACCTATACATGATTGCTGCACTAAGCATCATGTTGTTGTCCCAATATTAGTTTGTTGTCCCTTGCATGCTTGGTGTACTTGCTGCTAAGCACCATACAGCAGTCCCAATGTTAGTTAGTTGTCCCTTGCATGTTGCTTTCCTTCGAAGACAGATGCTCTGGCTGAAATACCGGATAAACACTCTGGCAACTCCTCAGCTCCACTCTGCCCCACGAAAGACCCCAACGTTAGCCTTTTCTGCCCTCTGCATCAGCTTTTCCATTTGTTCTGGCAGTTCCCGACAGTTCTGGCTATTCCTGACAATTCCGACTTCTGCCCTCTGCGTCACCTTCCCTGGAAGTTCCGACTTATGCCCTCTGTGTTTTCTAGATGTTCTGGCATTTCTCGGTAGTTTCGGTTGTTCTCGGCAGTTCCGACTATTCCCGACTATTCCGGCTTCTACCCTCTAGATTAGGGCAACATTCTCCCTTAGGATCTCTCCTCCTACTAAGATCCAAAGACAAGTAGAGAGGAAGAGATCCCAAGTGTGTTGAAATGACTTGAAGGCCACCTCTATTTATACTAAAACATTGAGCACAAGTGGGGTTTATTTGGTTGCTGGCCGACCTTGACGAATTGTCCCATAACACAAATAAATTCATATCTCCATGAATACTTATCGGAATCAGATGATCTTTAGATCAATCCTACACCTCTCGATAAGAGGGATCCAAGAAAAATATTAGCTTCCATTAATAAGATGACCCACATGGAGTTTGCCCCTAGTTGCCAATTTTAACATAGTGAGGATGACCAAACAAATGAGCAAGCCAATCTCGTGGAAGCTGATGTCTTCAACATTTTGCTGGGAGGATCATACACACATCCCCCCATTAGTGAGGTCACCCTTAAGGAAGAAAAGGAAGAGCCCATTCTTAATGTTGATAGCTAGAGAAGGTTCAAAGGGGTCCAATATTCCCACAACGAAAAGGGCAAAGACCCCTCACCTCCTAAGGAATCACCTAAGGAAGGTCCCTTACCTAAGTAAGCCCCTCCTAAAGAATCCATCCCCAAAGTTCCTCCCAAGAAGAATCCTCCAACAAAGGTCAATCAAAAAAAGGATCCTCCTCGGAAAGGATATAGGAAGAAGGACAAGGGGAAGGAAATTAAACTTGAGATAGATATAGGGGCTGCCATGGGAAAGATGACTATACATGTTCCCCTAAAGGAAATTGTTAAGCTTCCCGAGCAACAACAACAACTCAAGACATCCCTTGGGATTCAAGATGAGGAATTTCTTGAAGAATTGCAAAAAATTCACATCCACGATCAAAACCCAGAGCATAAACCCTTCTTGCTCACTTTGGCTATCAATGACCTCTTCCTACACAATTGTATGTTTGATTTCGATGCTTTTGCCAATATCATGTGTTTGACTATTATGAAGCAATTGGTTCTCAACATCACTTAACCATATAAAAGGGTGTGTGGTTCTAATTCCAAACCTGTGGAAGTGGAAGGCATCATCAAAGATCTTAAAGTCTCTTTAGCTAGGAATCATGATATATCCCTCCTCATGGATGTTATTGTCATTGATATACCTGATGTGTGGGGGATGTTGTTATCCCAAAAATGGGGAGCTACCATTGGGGGGCATGTTCAAATGGATTTATCATACACAACCATTCCCCAATCTGATGGCACCGCTTTTATCCTTTATAGGGAGCCTGCCCATTCACCACATATGATCAAGCCTGGACCATATTATGAGACATGCGATAGCGAGAAACATTCCCATATCTTCCCTACCCTGAAAATCTGAATCCTCAAGTGACCAATCTCTCAAACAAGCAAGAAGTGGAAGCCTAAGAAAGAATATAATGTTGGGGATTTACTCTTGGTAGATAAGGATCCCATACCTGTCAGGATTCATGGAAGCGTCGAGGATGACTATTACTACATTGCAAAACTTAACGATGAACTTTGGCCCGAGCCGGTCAAATTAATTCGTATCACCTCCTTCCTTGTGACTTGACATTGTATTATATGCATGGTAGGGTAGGATGCATTGTATGTTGATATTTGCATTAGAAATAATGTCATAAGATATTCCTCATGATAGATTAGCTTAATTTAGATTAAAATTTGCATATCTTTATATTTTTGTTGATTTTATGGCCTAACATATTAGCATGTCCGATCATGAGATGTTGTGAAAGCATGTTGCCCCATGTTTTTCCATCTATTACTTGTGCAGGTGACAGGTCTATGATAGCCAAGAGATTTTTGGAGTTCTCGTGACCTCCCGTTCGAGTAGCTTTGCCCACTTCTTCAAGAGATCAAGTCCTAGTTGGAGCCAAATGTTACCCACCATTTTATGGATAATATCCCTAGGAGAATTGTTTTCTCCAAGATGGTCCTAAGCCGACAACCAACAGCCATCAACTAGCTCATTGTGCCATTTTATCCACCACCTGAGCTAGCCATGTTGTACCTCGCCCATCTTCCATGATCATATGTTTGAAGGTGGGCCGCCCGAATCTAAAGGTATGCCTTGCCATTTTGAAATTGTGTACTGTAGTTTGCATATCACAGACACTTTTGGTATGGATTAATGGGGGGATTTGGCAGAAATAATGGGCTAGGTCTGTGCTTCTATCCCCTAGACCCCTTTTAGGTACTAACCTTGGATTCTAGTCCCGTGGGATCTCTTTTGCTGACCATTTGGTTCCAAGGATGGTATTTCACGGGAAACCCCGACTTTGGTTGTGTGGTACCACTCCCTTATCCGCTCATATTACCCTCTTTCCATTCATCACTACCCCATCCCTCATTTCTCCCACCTAGGTCCACACTCCTCCATTGGGTCCACATAGGGTCATCTCACCCCTTCCCCTTGCCCACACCTTGGATCATGGCCTGGAATGAAGCTCGAAGGTTGACGCAGCTAAAAAAAAAGTTAAAAGCATATATGGCCACATTCAACAGGAAAAGTACCACAAAATGCAAAAGAGGGAAATGACAAAAACATTTAGCACATGGGCAAAAGCCAATACATCACCTCCACTCCATCATCATGACCATCACCCTGGTTCCATCAACTTCTATGAGGCTTCTTCATCATATGGGAACCTATGATTGTCCCACCTCTAGGGGGTGGTGAATCGCCCCACCTTAAAAGGGGGATTTCACTGCTATATCTTACACATCATGCTCAAACCCCTTGAGTCCCAAGCATGTCAATTAAAGAAAACCATAAAAAAGGCAAAAAGAATAAAAGAACGGTGGAAAAATCAAGGTCGAGGCACCTCATGTACCACGATTGCTCCCTCCTATATATTATAAACCCAAATGTGGGCTTCCCTCTTATTAGCTACCCTTGTACCCCATCATGTGACCCAAGGTTACCCCTTCTCATCCCTACTTCATTCACCATATTTTTCACATGCCACCACAAGGATGTACCTTGAATATTATCCCCTTTAAAAGTAGAAACCACCTAATAGGGTACTTGGTTAGCCCCATTTTGAGTTTAGGAGACATTGGCACATATCGAAGCCCATTATGGAAAGGCAAGCCATTATGAAGTCCCCACCTATGGTCCATGATTAGGTAAGCTCATTTACTTGATTTCTCTAATGACTTGTTATACTGGAAGGCTAGGGGATGCATTGGATCTTATGCAAGATTGCAGATGGTTTCCATTTGGGGTTTGATCTCCCTATACAGGGTCCTAATCCTCTAGAGGGCTATATTGGCACATATAGGGTGAGCGTTGAGAGCCATGAGCCTCCACAACAATAGATTGCACTTCATGGATCCCCAAAGCCATTCAGCGATTGCTCGTGGTTCACTTTTGGACGAGGAGGTTGCACCTGATCCATCATGCCTAGCTAGCCCCAAATCTACACCATACACTTGGCAGAGGATCCAGAACTTCTACGATGATGTGGCATATCCTCCATTATCATCCTATCCCTTTAGGGAAACCAACAAGCATCTTTGATTTGATTGGAGACCCATGAGGACACTTGTGTGCGCTCACAATAATTTGGAGCACTATAGGTTATTACAAGGGGCCAACCAATTGTCCACTGCTTTTGAGGGTCCTATTCTTCATTGTAGCACCCATGGACCTCATTAAGCCTTTTAGGAGGTCCTACGACATGCATTGATTATTGTTTGACCTCTTGAAAGGCTTACTTTTTCATTTATGAGCTAGTTTGGTGGGCTTCTTAACAAAAGGTTGTGTTATTAACACATTATTTTAGTTTTGGGGCTTATGTAGACCAAGGAGGCTAATTCGAACTCCTTTGATATGTATAAATACAAGTGAGGTGAAATCATTTATCATCATTTATTTGGATTGGATCTCTCTCTTCTTTAGAGAATTTTGCACCTTTTGCTAGAGGATGAAATGGAGCACTTATGGATGAATTTTGATGTATGGTTATTGGTTTATCTTCTCTTGGAGCTTCATTATTGTCATTTGTGAATGGTTGGATATACTCTACTACACTGTAAGTATGAAATTGTTGATGTTATTCTTGTTACTTTTTCATATATACTGGATGGGATTTTCATTGTTTTAAGGCTAATTGTGGCATGCAAATTGTTGCTTAATATTGTGGGATTGTCTCTATCGTAACGTTCTCCCCATGCATTGGCCCTTGTAGTATGAACGTAATCTTCTAGAGGTAAAATTTGACCATGACAAGTCATTCCTTTCATGCATTTGAAGTATAAAAGTTGCAAGATTGCTTTCACTTGATATAGAGGGTTAGTGAAGCAATTTTGAAGCCTCCTTGACTAGAAACCAAGAAATCTTACACATAATCAACATAGAATCCATTCTCCCAAGTACTAAGGTAGTGATCTATCAAGGGTAGTCACCAAAACTCATACTCTTTCACCTTTTCCCAGGTCTAGCCACATTGGGGTGCCTAGCGCATCAATTTCTCGGCAAGTTAGCCACTGAAAAGGTTCAATCTCCTAGGGTCTCTTGTGTTGGCCTCTCTTATAGCCCTCCTCCAGATTTGAAGACATTCCTACAATGGAGTTGGGAGAAAATTCAAGCCTTAGCTCTGGGACCAAAACTTGCCCTGCCGTCCCCAAGGCTAGCACTTCCTCGGGTCAAAACAACATCATTGAGTCAAATACTTTCTTTGATCCTTCCCACTGTGTCTAGGTTAAGAAAATCATTGATTATTTCATAGTTTCCTCGTACCTTAGATCGGGTCCACTTCGCCCCGTGTGGTCCCACTCCTTCAACGGATCATTCTTCAAGAACCATATGGGATACCAACTGTAACAAGGATTTAGGGTGTGGAAAACTCCTTTCAAAGCATTTTCTCATACACCTAACCCCAAAAATCCCCCTCCTTTCCCTAGAGGCACATAGTACCTTTCTTAGAAAGAAAGCAAGCTTCATTCTTCAAAACCCTCTCGGAAAGGGTCTGGGCCACTCATATCCATTGACTTATCATTCATTAGTTACTCCATACATATCGTGTCTCCTACCATTGGTGAAAGTTCGTAAATAAAAGAGAGCCTTAGCTGAGGTTATAAGTGGCAAAGACTCCATTTGTTGCCCTTGGCCTAGCATTTTCCCTTTAGGGATTCCCCTTAGGTCCCCTGCTAGTTTGAGCGGTAATAGGGAACACAAACAAAACAACACATAACAGTCAAAAAACCTCGACCTCCCTATTTTAACCCTAACTCAGGTCAGCCTTGTTCAAATCAAGTTTATATTGTTGTATACCTCGGCCTCCAATCTTAAGCATAAACCATGTTGACAGTGGCTTAGGTGATGGTGACAAAATTGGTAACTTGAATTGATAGCTTACCTAGAATTGAGTTAATAGCAGTGATTTGAGACATGACTTCTTATCAATAGTTGTTGAGAGTAGGCAGTATGACAACATTGTCATAAGTAACTCTTGCTTTGATGTACAATGAATTGTTCTCCTCATTAATACATATACAATCTAGGTCCTTGAATAGTTTCCATATGTCATCAACGGTGACAATATTTAGTATGTCTATATTGACTTTGATAAGTAGTAGTGTATAGGAAGTTTGTTCACTTATAGTTGTCAATATATAACAATAATTATCACCGTAATCTCATTACGTATCAGTGACTATCTTCAAAAATGCACTTGGCCAATCATTGACTTAAAATTCTAGTGGAACTAAAAATACATGGTATAAATTATATATATATATATATATAT
>APFE030174630.1:0-11150 GCA_000404065.3 Pinus taeda | reverse complement strand
TATATATACAAGACCGTAACATGATTTGACATTTTGACACATGGACTTGATTTCTTTGACACATTGACATACATTATGTGACCTTGTCATTATGTTGCAAAACAATGATATAGTATAAGTTCAATTAGACACATGAACCTGAGTAGTGACACCTACAACATTACATTGAGTACAGTGAGCATTAACCATTCCTAATTACATTGACCTATGGCTTATGCATTGGCAGTGATTGTGGTAGAAACAATTGATTGTAGCAACTATGGCATCTTGATCAATGAGCATCAAATAGTTTATAACACCAGCTTGGCAGTGACATTGTCATGATTAATTGTAATGTCCCTATTACCCACCATTTTGTGGTGATATCCCTAGGAGATTCATTTTTTTCTCCAAGATGGTCCTCAGCTGGCAACCAGCAGCTAGCTCATTGTTCCATTTCTCTACGACTTGAGCCAACCATGTCGTCCCTCACCCATCTGCCATGATCATATGTTTGAACGTGAGCCTTCTGAACCTAAAGTTATGCCTTCTCATTTGGCCATTTGGTAATTGAGTATTGTAGTTTGCTTATCATGGACATTTCTAGCCATGGATTAAAGGGGGGATTCAGCAAAAATAATGGGTCAAGTTTGTGCACTTGTCCCCTAGACTCCTTTTGATATTAACCTTGCATTCTAGACCCATGGAATCTCTTTTACTGACCATTTGACTTTAGGGGTGGTATTTCATGGGAAACCCTGATCTTGGTTGTGTGGTCCCACTCCCTTATCCGCCTATATTTCCCCCTTTCCACTCATTATTACCCCGTTCATCATTTCTCCTGTCGGGGTCGACATTCCTCCACTGAGTCCACATAGGGTTAGCTCGCCCCTTCCCCTTGCCCGCACCTTGGGTCAAGTTTGGAATGATGCCCCAAAGGTTGATGCAGCTAAAAAGAAAGATAAAAGCATAGTTAGCCACTTTCAATAGGAAAATGTACCACAAAACGAAAAAGATGGTTGAGACAAACACATTTAGCATGTGGGCAAAAGCCAATACATGAGCTATACCCCATCATCATGGCCATCACCGGTTCCTATGGATTCTATGAGCCTCTTTCATCATACAGGAACCCATGATTGTCCTGTTGATTTGGGGTAGCATTAGATGTCCGCTAGCCATGAAATTTGGTGGAAAGGCTAGGGCACATGAGATCTCCAATACCCAGAAAGGGTTTGGGCAGATTCTAAAAAATTAGGGAGATATCAAAATAATTAATATTTTTAATGGAGTCCCTAAGTTTAAACTTAGGGAAATTAAAATATGAATGTAAATTAATATAAAACTGTGTTAGAATGGTCCAAAAGACATGGATCAAGCTAGATCTAATCTTAGCCGTCGATTAATGACTTCATCTCGGTCGTTGATTTGTCAAAGAGAAAAGTATAAGAGGAGGCTTGAGGGTCACTTGGAGAACACACCAGAGTGATCAGTCATTCTATTCTCTAGAGCAGGGTTTCCTAAGAGACATAGAATTAGTGATTAGTTGTAGCGAGGGGCAGTGAGTACAAAACGGAGAGGCAGGGACAGTGCCAAGGGACCAGCACAGAAGTGGAGAGAGGCAAGCGCAAAGCCAGAGGGAGCCACATTAAAGCAGCAGAGACTGCGTAGAGCCAGAAGGGCCTGTGTCATCCATGCAGAGGCTGCAGGAGTGACGCAAAGAACCAAAGAGGTTGCACAGAGCCTCAGTATGATGACGCAAAGGGTTTCAGGCTGACACAGAGGCCATTAGGGTTGACGCTGAGCTTCAAATTGTATTAGATAGGGATTTCGTGGAGCAGGTTTTCTGAATACCTGTTTCCAAAGACATGTATTGTTGCCAGATTTTTTTATCTTTGTCGGGTTAGCCAATTTGGCACCTAGTGTACTCAGAAAAGAGTTGCTTAAAAATAAAACCCTCAAATAGCTGCACCAGTTTTCCCACATTGGGTTTTTCCAGGTACATTAGTCCAAAAACAACGGTGTCACTGGTGTGCTTCTTTTTTCCTTCAGTTGATGATCTATAATGTGTTGAGCATGTACTTGTATTTATTTTCAGTATTTACATGGCAAATAACCTGTTAATTAAACAAAACAAGTAGGCAGAAATAAATCAGAAAGTACATGAAGGATTTCTAACAGTTAGAATTAGAAATTCCAACATGGTATCAGAGCAAGGTTGCAAATCACAGGAGAACTGAGGGCATCATCCCAGCAGAGCAGCAACAGCAGAAACAGCTGTCCCGAGTGACAAAAGTTGTTCCTAGCAGAGAAGCAGCAAGGAAGGGGTGATGCAATGCCTGCATCATCAAGTTTGAGCCAGGAGGAGGATCAGCGCAATGGTAGAAGTGAGCAGACCAGACCTACGCAGTGCCCGGTCATCTTTCTCAATCAGGAAGGATTGAAAATCATGATCAAGAGGTCCGGATTTTGCTGGTGTCAAGATTGCACAGAGCCTAGAAGCTCTAACCTTCAGTTTGCTGAGGCATAGGAGGCTATGGGTAAGTTGTGAAGTGTCCAAGGAAGAAGAGCAAGGGAGAGACTTCTGAGAACAAGGCTGTGCCAGCAAGGGTGGAGAAGGAAGTGGGGATAGATGATGAAGTTGGGAGGAAGTGGGGAGACATCGAGTTGTAGTCAGATGAACTACAGGCGATGAGGGGTAGGATCCTCTAGGTACCCAAACCCTTGGATTATACCTTGCTACAGGAGCCCCTAAGAGGAGTAGCAGTACTGGCGGATGTCAATAGAGACATATGCGGATGGAGAAATAAAGGGAGCTACAGTGCAGGAGTCCCAGGACAGCATGATGCAGCAGTGCAACGTGCATGGAGTTGTTGCAGCAGCGCAGAGGTCAGAGAGGGAGCACTTGTCAGCGATAGAGTGAGCTTCAGCATCAGGAGTACTCTAGCCTAACAAAGAGGTCAAAGTTGGGAGATCAGTTACTTACTTCTTTGTAACTAAGTTGCAGTGCAGCAGTTAGCAGTGGTAGTGCTATAGGTAGCACGATGCAACATGATGAGAAGAGATGCAGTGCAAACGCAACAGTGGTAGTGGCAGGGCCATGGGCGGCAGCACAAATGTAGAGGGAGTTGTCGTACAGATGCAGTAATGGAAATGGCAGAGCTATGGACATCAGTATAGGATGCAACAGTACAAAGGATGATGGGCAGCAGGCCTAGCATTAGCACAGGGACCGATGCCAGATAATCAGGGTGATACTCAGTAAGGAGTATTGCTAGAGCACAATCCTCGCTAAGAGTAAGTGTTGATTTTGGGTAGCATCAGATGTGCTCTAGCCACGAAATTTGGTAGAGAGGTTAGGACACAAGATCTCCAATACCTAGAAAGGGTTTTGGCAGATTCTAAACAGTTAGGGAGATATTAAAATAATTAATATTTTTAATGGAGTCCTTAAGTCTAAACTTAGGGAAATTAAAATATTAATGTAAATTAATATAAAACTGTGTTCGAATGGTCCAAAAGACATGGATCAAGCCAAATCTAATCTTAGCCGTCGATTAAGGACTTAATCTCGGCCGTTGATATGTCAACAAGAAAAGTATAAGAGGAGGCTTGAGGGTCATCTGGAGAACACATTAGAGTGATCAGTCATTCTATTCTCTAGAACACAGTTTGCTAAGAGAGATAGAATCGATGATCAGTTACAGTGAGGGGCAGTGAGTACGAGGCAGAGAGGCAGGGACAATGCCAAGAGACTAGCGTAGAAGTAGAGAGAGGTAGACGCAGAGCTAGAGGGAGCCACGCTGAAGCAGCAAAGACTGCGCAAAGCCAGAAGGGCCTGTGTCATCCATGCAGACGCTGTAGGAGTGACGCAGAGAGCCAGAGAGGTTGCGCAAAGCCTCAGTAGGCTGACGCAAAGGCCAGCAAGGTTGACGCTGAGCTTCAAATTGTGCTGGAGAGGGATTTCGTGGAGTAGGCTTTCCAAATACTTGTTTCCGAAGAGAGGTATTGCTACCAGATTTTGTTTCTGTCGGGTTAGCTAGTTTGGCACCCAGTGTACTCAGAAAAGAGATGCTTAAAAATAAAACCCTCAGATAGCTGCATCGGTTTTCTCGCATTGGGTTTTTCCGGGGACATTAGTCCAAAAACAACGGTGTCACTTGTGTCCTTGTTTTTTCCTTCAATTGATGATCTATAATGTGTTGAGCATGTACTTGTATTTATTTTCAGTATTTACATGGTAAATAACTTGTTAATTAAATAGAACAAGTAGGAAGAAATAAATCACAAAGTACATGAAGGATTTCTAACAGTTAGAATTAGAAATTCCAACATGTCCCAAGCCCTAGTGGGCACTGAACCGCCCTACCTTAAAAGGGGTTGTTCACTACTATATCTTATAACATCATGTACTTACCCCTTGAGCCCTGAGCAATTAATCAAAGAAAATCACAGAAAGGCAAAACGCATATAAAAAAGGGTGTAAAAATCAAGGTCGGTGCACCTCATGTACCCCGATTGCTCCCTCCTATACATTATAAACCCAAGTGTGGGCTCCTCTTATATTAGCCACCCTTGTACCCCAACATGTGGCCTAGGGTTACCCCTTCACTTCCCCTATTTCATTCACCTATCTGTCACATGCCACCGCCTTTCCAAGAATGTACGTGGATATATTATCCCCTTTAGAAGTAGAAACCACCTAATAGGATACTTGGTTAACCCCATTTGGAGTTTAGGGGACACTGGCACATCACAAAGCCCATTATGGAAGGGCAGGCCATTATGAAGTCCCCTTCTGTGGTCCATGATTGGTAAGCTCATTTACTCGATTTCTCTAATGGCTTGTTATATTAGAAGGGTAGGGGACACATTGGATCTTATGCAAGATTGTAGATGGTCTCCATCTTGGGTTTGGTCTCCCTATACGAGGTCTTAATCCTCCAGAGGGCTACATTGGCACATGTAGGGTGTGTTTTGAGAGCCATGGGCCTCCACAGCAGTAGACTGCACCCCATGGATCCCCAAGGATTGTAAGAGATGCTCGAGATACTCCCATTAGATGAGTAAGATGCACCTAGTTCATTTTTGCCTAGCCAACCCCACAGATATATCATGTACTTAGCAGTTGAACCAAGACTTGTAGGACGATGTGGCATTCCCTACATCATCATCAAAGCCCTTGCAGATGATCTACAGACATTGTCGACACATTTGGAGACCCATGAGGTTATTGTTGTGCCCCCACACCCATTGGGAGCACCACAGGTTTATTGTTTGGAGAACAAGGGGCGAACTCCTTGGCCATCAGTTTTTGAGGATCCTACTCTTCATTTTGGCACCCATGGACCTCATTAGGCCTCTTAGAGGGCCCTACGACATGGATAGATTATTATTTGACCTCTTGAGAGGCTTATTCTTTCATTTATGAGCTAGTTTAGTGGGATTTTCACCAAAAGTTAGATTATTAGAACAATATTTTATTTTTGGGGCTTATGTAGGCCAATGAGGCTAATTCAAACTCTTCATTAGTGTATAAATACAAATGAGATGATTTCATTATCTCATCATCACCTTGGATTGGATCTCTTCTCTCTCTTGAAAATTTCGCATTTTTTCTTGGAGCATTAATTGGAGCTTTATGGATGAATTTTGATGTGTGGATTTCGTTTATCTTGTCTTGGAGCTTCTCTATTGTCAAATTGTTGATGGTTGGATATACTCCATTACATGTAAGTACATGCTTTAATGTTATTCTTGTTTTACTTTGTCATATACATTGGATTGGGATTTTTTCTATTTTTAGAGCTAATTACTGCATGCATTTACTGCTTAAATTGTGGAATTTTGTCTCTATATAACATCTCTCAATGTGTGGGGCATATAATGTGAACGAAATCTCCTAGGGGTAATTATACCAATGAATTTATCTTGATAAACCATAACCTTTTGCACATCAAAGTATCAAAGCTGCATGATTTGCTTCTCTTTGACCTAGAAGTCTAGCGAAGTGGTCTTGATGCCTCCTTGATCAAGAACCAAAGTCCTCTCTCATATTTATCATAGACTCCATTCTCCCAAGACTAATGCACTGATCTACCAAGAGATGGTCACCTAAAATCATACATTTTTCACCTTTTCGTAGGTCTAGCCAAATTGGGTCACCTAGGGCATCATTTTCCCCGCAAACTATCCTTCCAAAAAGCTCAATCTCCTAGCCTCTCCTGCATTGGTGTCTCCTTAAGACCTCCTCCAAATTTGAGGTGATTCCGGTGGTGGACTTGTGAGAAAAGCCAAGCCCTAGCTCTAAGATCAAACTTTGCCCTAGCATCCCCAAGGCTAGTGCCTCGTAGGATCAATTCAACACCTTTAAGTGAAAATTATTTCTTTGATCCTTCCCCCACCTTATCTAGGGTAAGAAAATCATTGCTTTCCATATTATTTCCTCCTACCCTAGATGGGGTCCACTTGGTCCCATGTGGTCTCCTTCCTTTGAAAAGACAATTCTTCAAGAACCATCCAGGATACCAATTTCAATAAGGATTTTCGGGATTGGGAAACTCTTTCACGAATCATCTCCCTTAAACCTAACCCTTTAATCCTCTCATTTCTCTCCTAGAATTCATTGCACCTTGCTTAGAAAGCAAGCAAGCTCTATCTTTCAACCTCTTCTAGAAAGGAATCATTTGGGTCACAACACATCCATTCATTGATTTATCTTTCATTGGTGACTCCATAATATATTGGGTCCCCTCCCATCGGTGAAAGTCCATAAATAGTAGGGAGCCTTAGTTGAGGTGACAATGGAATAAGTCTCCATTTATTGCCCTTGGTTTAGCATTTTCCCTTTAGGGATCCCCTTTAGGTCCCCTGCTAGTTTGAGCAATAACATTTCGGCATTGTTGCCATGGAAGAAGTAGGGCTAACTCCATAGTCAATCATTGAGAAATTGATTCATTAACGACATTTATAAAATATTCCTCTGGCGAATCCACTCATTTTCCAATCCCCTAGTTTACTTGAAGGCAACAACATTCCTCCTTTAACTAGGGCTACTACAAAAAGAAGAGAGCAAACTCCATCACCTGTTGGAACCGCTCTTATCCCTGAATTTGAGAAGGTCAGTGATCCAGCTCCGAATATTCCATCTAGTTCAAACACTGTCCCCGAAAAAGATCAACCCAAGATAACCAAGAGTGAAAGACACTTGGTTAGTGTCTTTGCCCCTTTGAAATTGAGTAATGATCCCAAGCCACTACCTGAAAAATATAACCGATGTTTACCCAAATTCAAAGGGGATGCTAATTGGAATACCCATGGTTTTATTGAAGAATTCTATTGGCAAATGTCCCCCAAAATGATCTTTGATGAAGATAGGCTCATGATGCTTTTTGCCTTATCACTTGAGGGACAAGCCAGAGATTGGTACCTTAGCCTTCCCCCTGCATGCATACAAGACTCCGATGAATTTGAAGACCTATTCATGAAAAGGTGGTCATGCAATGCCCTAGGGACCTTCAACATTGAAAAATTCTACCAAATAAGCAAGGGAAGGGAAGATGTGCAAGAGTTCATTCAAAAGTTTGATAGGGTAGTCAAAGATTTACCTGATCATTTGAAGCCAACATCCTTGATAAATTCATAAATGCAGTGGGTGGCCACCTCACCTATGTGCTAAGGGATAAGAGACCTTCCACTGTGGCAGAGGCTAAAGAATGGCAATGGAAGTTGAAGAAAACATACGAATCTCAAAGGTTGATATCAATGACCGCTCTAGAGATAAAGCTGAATCAAGAAGGAGAAGTCCAAAGATCAACATGAGGAAACTCTCCTTTCCATTCTAAAAAGGATGGAAAAGTTCATTAAAGAAGCCAATGCACGTGACAAGGTTATCATGAACAAAATCACTGCCTTAGAAAGGGCCCAAAAATCAAGTTATATACCTAAAGAAAAGCCTTTTCCCAAAAGGAAAAGTGAAAAAGATAGGCCAAGCTCTTCTCAAATCCCAAACACTTTGGCTCCAACTAATGTCGTTGAGCCAGATTCTTCATCTAAGGATGAGAAAAGTGAGAGGGACGAAAGTGACGGTGAACAAACTAATGAGCAAGCCAACCTTGTTGAATCTAACATATTCAACATTTTGTCGGGGGGTTCATACACACATCCTCCCATTAGTGAGGCCACCCTTAAAGAAGAAAAAGAAGAATCCATTCTCAACTCTGATAGCCACGAAAAATTCGAAGGGGTCCACTATTCCTAAAAGAAAAAAGGCAAAGACCCCTCACCTCTTAAGGAACCACGTAAGGAAGATCCATCACCTAAGCAAGCCCCTCTCAAACAATCCATCCGCAAAATTCCTCCCAAGAAGGATCCCCAAACAAAAGCCAATCCGAAAAAGGATCCTCCAAGGAAAGAGTACATCAAGAAGAAGGAAAAGGGGAAGGAAATTAAACTCAACATCGACATAGAGGCTACCATAGGAGATTGCAACAACAACAACTTAAGAAGTCCCTATGGATTCAAGAAGAATAACTTCTTGAATAATTGCAAAACATTCATATTCTTGACCCAAACCCTAGGCACAAACCTTTCTTGCTTACTTTGGCTATCAATGACCTATTCTTACACAATCGTATCTTAGACTCAAGGGCTTCCGCAAATATCATGCCTTTGACTGTTATGAAGCAATTGGGTCTCCTCATCACTCGACTAGACAAGAAGGTGTGTGGTTTTAATTCCAAACTTGTGGAAGTGGAAAGTATCATCAAAGACCTTAAGGTTTCTTTAGCTAGGAATCCTGATATATTCCTCCTCAAGGATGTTATTGTTATTGATATTCCTGACATGTGGTGGATGCTATTATCTAAGAAATGGGGAGCTGCCGTTGGGGGGCATGTTCAAATGGACCTATCATATGCAACCATCTCACAATCTAATGGCACCCCTTTTATCCTTTATAGGGAACCTACTTACTTACCACATGTGATCAAGCCTGGACTATATTATGAGGCATGCGAGATCGAGAAACCTTCCCCTATTCTCCCTACTCAGGAAGTATACATCCTTAAGTGGCAACCTCTCAAACAAGCAAAAATTGGAAGCCTAAGAAATAATATAAGGTTGGGGATGATTATTACAACATTGCCAAACTTAACGATGAACTTTGCCCAAAGTCGGTCAAATTAAGTCATATCACCTCCTTCCTTGAGACTTGACATTATATTATATGCATGGTAGAGTAAGATGCATTGCATGCTGATTTTCGCATTAGAACTAATGTCATATGATTTTTCTCATGGTAGATAGATGCATATTTACATATTTTATTTTCTGTCGATTTTATGGCCTAACATATAGCATGTGCGATCATGAGGCGCTGCTAAAGCATGCTTCCCTATATTCTTCCATATATTATATGTGCATGTGACAGGTCTACGGTAACCAATAGATTTCTGGAGTTCTCGTGACCTCCCATTTGAGCAGCTTCGCCCACTTCTTCGAGAGATCAAGCCCCAGTTGGAGCCAAATATTACCCACCATTTTGTGGGTGATATCTGTAGGAGATTTTGTTTTTTCTCCAACATGGTCCTCAGCTGGCAACCAAAAACCCCTTGCAGCCACCAAATAGCTCATTGTGCCATTTCTCTGCCACCTGAGCCAACCATGTGGTCCCTCACCCATTTGGCATGATCGTATGTTTGAAGGTGGGCCTCCCAAACCTAAAGGTATGCCTTGTCATTTGGTAATTGAGTATTGTAGTTTGCTTATCCTGGACACTCTTGGGCATGAATTAATGGGGGGATTCAATGGAAAGAATGGGTCAGATCTGTGTCCTTGTCCCCTAGACTCCTTTTAATACTAACCTTGCATTCTAGTCCCATGGAATCTCTTTTACTGACCATTTGGCTTTAGGGGTGGTATTTCATGGGAAACCCTAATCTTAGTTGCATGGTCCCACTCCCTTACCCGCAGGTATTGCCCCCTTTCATCATTTCTCCCGCCTAGGTCCACATTCTTCCATTGAGTCCTCATAGGGTTAGCTCGCCCCTTCCCCCTATCCACACCTTGGGTCAGGTTTGGAATGATGCCCCAAAGGTTGATGCAGCTAAAAAGAAAGATAATAGCATACTTGGCCACATTCAACAGAAAAAAGTGCCACAAAATGCAAAAGATGGTCGGGACGATCACATTTAACACGTGGGAAAAAGCCAATACATGAGCTCTATCCCATCATCATGGCCATCACCCTGGTTCCTACATGTTCTATGAGCCTCCTTCATCATATAGGAACCTATGATTGTCCAACCCCCGGTGGGCAATGAACTGCGCTACCTTAAAAAGGGGTGTTCAGTGCTATATCTTATAACATGATGCAATTACCCCTTGAGCCCCTAGCAGTTAATCAAGGAAAATCATAAAAAGTCAAAAGGCATATAAAGAAGAAAGGAAAAATAAAGGTCGGGGCACCTTATGTACCCTAATTTCTCCCTCCTATACATTATAAACCCAAGTGTGGGCTTCCCTTTTATTAGCAACTCTTGTAACCCAACATATGGCTGAGGGCTACCCCTTCTCTTCCCCTCTTTCATTCACCTATCTGTCACATGCCACCGCCTTTTGAAGGATGTACTTGAATATATTATCTTGTTTAGAAGTAGAAACCACCTAATAGGATACTTGGTTAACTCCTCTTGGAGTTTAGGAGACATTAGCACATCCCAAAAACCATTATAGAAGGGCAGACCATTATGAAGTCCCCACCTATGGTCCATGATTAGTAAGCTCATTTATTCGATTTCTCTAATGACTTATTATACTGGAAGGCTAGGGGACACATTGGATCTTATCCAAGATTGCAAATGGTCTCCATCTTGGGTTTGGTCTTGCTGTCCTAATCCTCCAGAGGGCTACAATGGCACATGTAGGGTGTGTGTTGAGAACCATGGGCTAGGGGTGATTTTAGGGGCAAATGTTCGCCCTTTGGCGAAATTAAGGGGTTTTAAATTTTTAGTGGGCGAATATTTTGTATCATAGTACATTTTTACAAATCACCTCAAATAGCCCACCTTATTTTAAGGGAGAGGGTACAAAAGGTAAATTTAGCCCTTGAAATTAGGAGTTACAACCTTCCATTCGCCCATTTTCAAGAATAGGTTTTATTTAAGTGAATC
>APFE030174627.1:0-12079 GCA_000404065.3 Pinus taeda | reverse complement strand
GTCTCCTTTGGTTTATGTAGCAAAGTTGCTCAGTGACCCCTTCAGCTCCTTTATATACAGCTTTGAGTCCAAGCAAAGAAGGGCACTTTTCTGTGGAGTGGTTTTCTTCACAGACTGAGGAAATTTCAATAGGATTCAATGGACGTTCATTTCTAGGATGCCTCCTGGTGCATCTAGGACAAAAAATGGCCAAGACTCTCTCTACTTCCTCTTGCTTTCTCTTAATGTGCATGGTGTCCATTTGCAAGGAAAGGGTTTGCAACATCTCACTTTTGAAATCTTCAAGCATGTTTCCAATTTAACCCTTGATGGATGACTTGGAAGAGGATGTACTGACCATAGGTTGACTACCCCTACCCTTTTTCTTAGCTACCCTAGAATGGTTTCTAAAGACAGTCTTGATCTCCTCATCGGGTAATTGGTAGATATCTCCTCCTGCTAACAAATATAGGGTATCCAGAAGATCTTCCCTTACTCCCCTAAGTTGGACCAACTTTAGTGACTCAGGGTCAAGTGTGCACCTCGCCCTTTTGTAACTAAGCTGGAATCTTTCTACGTAATCCTCTAAGGATTCATCTGATCCGATATGGATACTAAATCAAGAAGAAAAGGTATTACAGACTCATGTGCAGGAATGCCTATATTATTTAGTGCAACGGATCGAAAATATTATGAATAATATAGACAATAAATAGTTATAAAACATAATAAACACACATCAACACAATCAAAATAATGAAGGAGTTCACCAGACCCCCTGGCTACATCTCTTGGTCCAAGATTTTAGTGTCGATCTCTATATTATGTCTTTAAGAGCAAAATATTACGTGTGAGCTTAAACAGGGTCTCAACACAATAGTGACAAGAACAATAGGGATTTACTTGAAATCCTCAAGTCTACAAGAATACACAACCGCTTCCTCTTGCTCTCTGTCTTCTGCTTTCTCTTGCTCTCTGGCCCTCTGGCTCTCTAGCTCTATCCATTCACCTTCCTTTTTGGGCTCTTTGCCTCCTGGCGTTTGTCCCTTCATCTCCCTTTTCGGCGTTGGACATGTTATGTTAAAATAAAATGCTTAAGGCACCAAGAACTCTTTTTAGAAACAGAAGGATCGGGGGGCGCGGTGAAACTGACCGTTCAATCTTCCTCCGTGCAAATCCTCAAAACAACGTATTTTTAGTTCCCAAAGGAAATACACATAAAACATAGAAAATATGACAAAATTCCAAAGCCAAACTTCAAACGATATCAAGTCCGCTCTATAAGCCTCTCAGGTCCATGTTTTATCAATGTCGCAAGCCCACCATTGATCTGCCTTCAATTCGACGATTCGTATCCAACCCGAAACATCAAGTAGTCTACTTGATCTCCACTATTGATCCACGATCTCCCAATCCAACGCTGACAGCCATTTTAGGTGCCCTACATGTACGGAGATTACCTACCCGAAAAAGTGGTTTTCTCTATCCTGCGGCGTGCTACATGTCGGCTAGTGTATGGAATCGGGTGGAGCCTCTCCAATACCTCTTACCACTTGAAGTCCACCTGAAATACCGTTTACCATGGAACTCAAATTATGTAAAGCCATATTTATAAACCTTTCAGGTCCTCTTTATCGCATGTCGCATGTCACATAGTGTCTTTCCTTTGTATTGCTGCAATGTGTTGCTGCGATGCGATATTATGATGCGATATCGCGATTAGTGATCACATATCGCAAGTCCTTGAGCCCTCGGTAAGATCGGTGATCACATATCGCAAGTCCTTGAGCCCTCGGTAAGTCCTCCCTTTGGCGATATTGCGATGCAATCTCCATCGTTGACCTATGTGATCAATCAATGATACACGTTGTGTCGCTGATCGCAGTCACATTTCCCTTAGGTCCACCTCTGGTATACTCCGTTGGCCTCTCCGCCGATGCGATATTGCAATTTAATCTGGTTCATTGATATGTCTAATCCGATATCTCCTGTGCGAGGAGACTTTACGTTCCACTTAGCTCTATTTTCCGCCATTCTTAGTGTTTTTCTTATACGATAGTGTTTTCCGATAGTTAATATATATGAAGACTTAGACTTAGAGGTTTGATACAAGATCCATTTTGGATCATCATCATTGCCTAAGGTCATCCTGAAAATTTCCTCTTTAGTATCCTTTAACTAATAGTAGTCCTGATATTTGTTGTTAAAGGCTTGCTGCATCTGAGCCCAAGTTGTGATGTTATCCCTAGGTAAACCCATGAACTAGCACAATTTTGCATCCTTGAGGGTAGATGGAAATAGTTTTAACTTATGCTCATCATCTGTATAGTCATAGGTTCGACATATAACAACAAACTCAAAGCCAAAAGTGTCAGGATCCTCTATGGTCGGGCCATGGAAATGAGGTAGGGCAAAGGGGCTTATATTTTTCATCTTAGTGTCCCCATTGGTTTCCCTGATGGGGAAGGCACCTGTAACTCTCCCTCTATTCCCTCAGTCATTTCTGTTTTTAGCCATTGGTTCAGTAGCAATGGGTTCTTCTTCTTCTTCTCCCCCTATAGGTTCTTCAAATATGTCAGGTTTCTCATCTAAGGGTTACTCCAATTCATAGCCACCAAAGAAGAGGGAAGGTTGGTTGTTTTATGTAGTAGGGGTATTTGGAAAAAATTTCCCTAATTTGTCCCTATTCCTACAAGGCATGAAAGGAAATCATTTTGGTTTGGTTTTGTATTTTTTCAAACTTGGAAAGTACTTTGTAGAGTTGAAATTACTGACTGAATGAAAACTACTGACTGAATGAAAAATCTACTTGCTGAATTGAAATCTTGCTTACAAAATGGAAAGGAAAGCAGAAAATGCAAAATGGAAGAAAGGAAACAACTAGATTACTTTTGAATAAATAAACTAATGGCGGAATATTGAAGACAAGAAATAGAAGAAAAGAAAGCAGTAATCACATTTTACTCAAACATCTCCAGGGCAATGGTGCCAAAAAGTGATGAGCGCCGTATTGTAGCAAGGATGCTATAACTCTTGGGCTACCAAATTTACTTTATCAACCTAGGGTTTGTATAAAGTTGTAGGTGACAGTGTTGTATACACAAGTAAAAGTGATGGTTCTGCCTGTTGTCACTATTCAGCTGGCGAGAGACCACTTGGGTTTCAAGCAGACTTCTATGGAGTCAGAAGAAGCTTGATTATTTGATGAAAAAAATGTAAATCTACTCTAAGAGAGAGCTACTCTACTACAATAATAGAGAAGGTCGACATGTAATGCTAAATCACACCATTTCCTAACTAACCTCTAAGAAACTATGCTTTGTAGAAATGCTAAATCAACATGAACCAAATGCCACTATCTAAACTTTAGAAGTAAGAAGCATCAAACATCACTAATGTGCAAGTAAAGAGACTGAACTAAATATGTTTTTTCCTTTTTGTCTTTTTATGCAAAATCAAGTATGAAAACTAATTTCTTCTGTTGATGTGGCAGGTGAATTAAGGATGTTTGATGATGGCTGGAAGGGTTATGAGATGGTTTGATGGTGTGGAAGAACCTTGGGAGGCTTTTCGTGACTTCCTAGAAGTTTTCCATCAATCCGGCTTCAAAACATGCAATTTCAGGAAAACCTACAGGATGTACTGGAAACCTACAGGATTTCCTGTAAACCTACAGGATACAGCCGAGAGAAAAATGTGAGGTGTTGGAGGTGATGGAAGGCCTAGGAAAGGTGTGTGATGGATGGAATGGAGTGGGAGAAGGTCTAGGATCACTCAAAAGTCAGCAAGAAAGACAGTAGATGGATGGATTCCCTCAATGTGTTGGGAAGAATTTCTATGAAAAATGATGAAAATTAGTGAAGGTGATGTTGAAACCAAGGAATGGCTAAGGTGGATGGAGTGGAAGGTGGCTGCTGGCTATGAAGTCTTAATATCCTCTTGAAGCACCTTCTCTGTGTAAGACATGTATATCTTCCAAAAATCTACGAAAACAAGAAACATTTTCATAAACTAGAAAATCATAATTAATGAATTAACTGCCTACATTACGCATGAGGAAAGTTTCTGAAAGGAATGAAAGCATCAATGAGATCTATTGCAGAAATGAATGCGAAAAAGATGACAATGGAATCCTACCTTGAAAAACTAACCAAATACTAATTTAAAGACAACAAACTCCAAAGCTCATAAAAGAACTAGAAATCTATGTTTTTGGGGTTGCTTAAGGGTCCCTTCCTCAAGTCACGATCCCAAAGGGAGTAAATGAAGCTGAGAGACCTGCTGACAACCTTATGGTGATCCTTTTATCCCTACTAACCTTCTACTAAAGTAAGGCATAAATGGAAGCAAACTAATAAACAACCAATCTAATCTACACTACTTGTAATGGAAATGCATCTAAAAAGCAAATTAACAATGAAGCTATGAAACTACACTAAACATACATATACAAGAAAGAGGAGTCTTAGCTGATAGGGTTAGGCCCTAACCCAAGAGCTTCATCCCTCTTAGTTAACTCAATGCTGGCTCAAAGAAAAACTCATTCTTATTACCAAAACAACACATTACATCAATAGAACTTTCACAAGTATGGAGCTCAAAAATAGCTTAGAGTTTTACAATAAAAATATGAATCCTAATGAGGCTCTAGGCCTCTCTACTTATGCAACTGAATTCCACAACAACTTCCTTAAAATCAGGGAGGCTCGGCTCCTGAAATCGAGATAAACTAGCTCTTTGTCTCTCACTTGCTCGGCTACCTTCTAATCCTCATGGCTTGGCTGCTTGCACTCCAAGTTAGTGTGATGGATGGAGGAATATTCGAATGGGGGATAAGTAAATGAGGAGAAATTACTTCCTACAATCCCTCTCCCTTGTCCCATTCGAGTTTTAACCTTAGTACTTGCAAAAATTCCTTGATTTTCTCCTTCAATCCTGCATTCAATGCATATTAGTCCACTAGGCATAATATCCAACTCTAACTCATCTCATAAACAAAATATAATCAAAAACATGTAATAAGTTGTGAGAAAAGTTGGTTTGACTAACCTAGGAGGTGAATTAAGGCCCATATAATTACCCAATGATGAGGCTCATCAAATACATCAACACAAGACTCTACTACCATCTGTGTATAGCCCACAAGTTACATTTGAAGACATCCAAATTGGCTCAATCATTCTGCTTTAAAAAGTAGCTTGCATAGTGCTTCAAAACTCCTCGTAAGTACCAACATTTGAATTTACCCTCTTTTATTTTTTTCTTTTATACTCTTCCTGCATTACAAAAAAAAAAAATGGAATCTACATTAATTCCTTTCTCATTTGTTTACATAAGGTCCATCCGAATTGTTGAGCTTGAAGTTGTGATGCGTAAAGTAGTGTTGACTAGGGACTCATCAACACTACTACATGCAAAGGCAAGTACATCCCAGTATAGCTCTTCATTAGCACAAGAGAACTTGCCCTTTATAGTTACTCCACTAATTACAATGATAACTACAACTATACCATTCAAGGCGCTCAATCCCTACCAAAAGTATTGGTCAATCCAAGGTAGAGCATTTGCAAAAACAACATTGAAGACTTACAACAATGTGAGAGGCTCAAGAAAAGTTTTTGGACTTGACCTTATCAATAGTGATAAAGAAGATATCAACCTTTCTACATTTGATGAATTGGCTGAATCGCTTTATAGTCTAATTAAAGTTGGCCAACTATACATTGTTTTGAATGGCACAGTTAAAGAAGCAAACCCAAACTACAACCACCTAAAGAACTAATGGGAAATTTACTTGTTTTTTGCATCCACTATCAATCCATGTTTCATAGATGATCCAACCTTTCCTTATCAGAGTTTTCACTTCAAAACTATTGCTGAAATAAAAAATGCAAGCCCAAATACGAATGTGGATGTCATTGGTGTTGTTACCTCCACCTCACCTACATCAACAATTTGACGAAAAGATGGAACTAAAACACTAAGGAAAACACTCATATTAAAAGACAAGTCACGTTTTAGCATTGATGTAACATTATGGGGAGGTCATTGTGACTCTATAGGACAAAACCTTGTTGAATTTTTCTCTTCTAACAGCCCACCAATCCTTGCAATCAAAGGAGGTCGTGTATCTAAATTTAATTGAACCATAGTAGGGACAATTTCCACTAGCACTCTCGTCATAAATCTAGAAATTAAAGAAAATCATCAACTGCATGCATGGTTCCATGAAACAGGTTATATCTCTTCCACTCCATCTTTGAGTAGAAACTATGGTGTTTCTTCGAAATGAGCCCTAGCACAAAAGATGATTCATGAAATTTCTTGCATGCAAGCCTCCGAGAAAGAAATACGGGTTTCAGTTCGTGCAACCATAACTTCTCTTCGCATGGATGACTTCTACTTTCTTGCATTTCCATTAGATTTCAATGGAAAATAATGCATGAAAAAGTTTATGGACCATTCTAACAATCTTTGGCATTATACAAAGTGTAACGGCGACTTCCCAAAATGTGACTACCGTTACAAACTTAAAATTGAGCTGCATGGCCACACCATCCAACTACAAAACATCACAGCTTTCAATGACGTGGGAAATGAGCTCATGGGCATCATGGCAAAAGACATGTTCCTTCTTTCTATCGAATCGGCTGATATTCAAGAAATTTGTGGCTGAATTTCAAGGTGCCACTTCCCGCTGACTCTTTCCATTAAAACATACTACTTCAGTGGTGTTGAGCGCTTGCAACTAGTACTGATTAATTCAAAAGAAATTCAATATGACATTGCATGCAAAGAAGCCTTCAAATACATTCAAGCAATGTCCACTTCAAAACGACCTGTTGTTTGCCGCCTTTGAATTTTTTTCAGGTTTTCATCAAACACTATTGTTTGTACATATATTGACATTTCTGCATAGCTCAGTGTTCCATATTATTGTAATTTACGCCCATGTTTTTGTGCTACACACTTTCTCTAAAAATACTCTTTTTCAATTATTACAAAACATGTATGTTTACCCCTTCACAGTTTACATAATATAGATATCAACATCTGTAAAAACTTTAATTCATTTTTTTCCCTTCAGTTTTTATATGGCTATACATTGTTTTCTTGCTTGTTCATCTAGTCATACCATCGTTAAATCGTGTTGAAAAAAAAAGCCAAAACTTGGTTATCTTGCTCTTCTCCTATCAATAGTTGATGCCATAATAACGTATATTTTTGTAATACTCTTAATTACTACTTTCACCATATGTATGATTACCCCTTATAATTTTGCATAACCTATATATCAGGCTTTTCAACAATGTCAAATCATTCTTACTCCCTCATTTACATGTCTATGAATTGCATGTTTTTCCTTTTACCTATTCTTCCTATACCTCAACAATGTTCAAATAAAAAAAAATGAATTCTAAAACTTGTAATACATTCTCTATACATGCAAAACTCATTTATGATTCACTCTAAGTTGGTTATGTATCCAAACTAACAATAATTATTTGTGCTTTTTTAGATATGCCAAACAACAATCAAAATGTGGATAGAAATGAACGACAATGTCTTCTTTATGCACAACACAAAGATACAATAAATGCACGTCAGCGACTTCTTTATAAAAGCCGCAACAACCCTACTGCTTCCACTACATCCCTTCCCACCTCAAGTGCTCTCCCAACTATGCAAACCAACCCACCTTACCTTCATCAAATCCAATATAACCCTCCCCTTAATTATGAACATCATCGCTTCTGACAAAGGATCGATAGACTTTCTACCATGCATGTTTGCACAATATGCAAAGAATCATACCCAGGAATGAAAACAAGACTTTTACATGGAAACCTTTCTTGCTTTCATTGCGCATCATCTAAATCTACCAATCATTTTTCTCATCTGAACAATATGGACCCTAGTGAAAAACCATATGCCCTTCAACATTTAACACAAGTTGAGGAAATTCTCATTGCACGTGTGAACCCCATTCTACAAGTCACTCATGCGTGTGGTAGTCAATACAAGTATATTGGCCATACAATTAGCTTCCCTCAAGACATCACTACTATTGCTAAATACTTACCCCGAAAGGTTTCTAACTTAGACATCCTCATTGTGAAAAGGCATAATCCATCTAAAAAGGCTTATGAATTCTTTTTTTGCAAATCATGTGTACTTGCATCACTTGAATAAAAAAAAAAAATGACCCTTACTACAATGATGTCCAATTCACCTCATCTGCAATTTCTGCTCTACCAGATCACCCTACAGATATTTCTTCTCTTCTTCATAATGTATCCACCTCTTTTGAAACCTATCAAACCAATATTGATTCTACTTATGATACTGATGTCATGCTACCTCCATTAGAAATCCAGCCTTCTTCTTTCATTCCAATACTCTCAAATTCATGTATTGAACTTAAGCACATATGTGATTATTTTCACCTGACCATTCAAATTCAACAAGCTCAGTTGACTGGCCTCCAACATCTTTAAAAACTATGAATGAATACAACACAGAGGGTCTCTTTGCCATGGCATTCCCCACACTCTTTCCTATAGGCATTGCCTTGATCACGCAACCAAGAATTACAAAAGTTGAAATGCATGAATATGCTTTGCACTTGTTGCACTACCATGATAACGATTTGGCCAACATCCAAGATTCTACTACTACCTTTATAACATTCTAATGTGCCACCATAGCCAAAAAATTGCTACTGTTTTTATGAAGAAGTACATTGAGAACAACTTTCCAATAACTATTTCAGACCTACGACATTGTCTTCATGAATTTCTTGATTCAAAATTACTCGAGCAAGTAATGCGGCTTGGTTTAGGCCTACGAGGAACACAATCTTTTTGGAACAAGTGACGATGTGAGCTAAATGACATGATCACACAAATTGGAAGTCCAACATTCTTCTTCACTCCCAGTGTAGCTAATACCAAATGGCATGACTTACACATGATCATGCCTACCAATGTTCCCTCTAGTTCAAACAACCACTTCCAATGGAGAATTCAAAACATAATTAAAAACCCACATCTAACATCCCAATATATGCATTTTAGATTTACAATTTTCCTCGAAGAAGTCTTGCAAAAAGGCCTCCATGCAATAGATTATTGGTGAAGGTATTTTTTAATAGCCATTTCTCTCTGCATTAATTTCTACATCGCATATATGTTTTAACCAACTTTTACTTTCATATTATATTCAGATGCGAATGGCAACATAGAGGATCCGCACACATTCATGGCTTCCTTTGGTTGCAAAATGCACCAAATATGGATACTATTGACTGGAACAATGCATTAGAAGTTGTTGATGCTCATAAATATTTTGATCGTTATGTAACTACCTGGAATCCACAACAGCCAGGACATCGAAATCTTGCACTTCACTAATCAGCATTTCAAAATCCATGTCTTCTTGACACAACATTAATCTTCAGGTCAACCCAGTCTGAAGACTATGCAGAGCTTGTCAACTGCGTTCAACGACACACAGTGTCATGAATCTTCTTGCATTCGCAAGAAAGACAATGTTATTAGTTGTCGGTATGGAATATCGTGGGAGTTAAACTCCACATCTTCATTTTTCATTGATGATAAATATCATAAAACCTACATCCCCACTCGCAATGATGATAGATTGAATATTCACAATGTCGATCTACTTTCTATCTGGAGAGAAAATTTTGATTGTCAACAAGTTTTATCTCAACATGTTGTGTTCAACTATATTTCAAAGTATGAACCAAATGCAGAAACAAGATTTGAGAGCTACCGACAAATGCTATCACGTCTTTGGAAAGTGCCACTCTAGAATCACCTACTATTACTGTTATCTGGAAACTCCTTACAAAAACCATTGCAGATAGAGATATTGGAGCGCAAGAAATATGCCATATGTTACAAAAACTACCTCTCTCTCTTTGTAGTTATACATTTGTTTCTTTGAATGTTAACATGATTGTTTTCAAACTTGTTTCTAAATATATTGATAATCCCCTTTCGATACCAAACTTTATCCTTGCATACATGAACAAACCTATTTCATTGTAATCATTGCCCCTCCTTGAAGTTGCACGCTCTTGGTCATTTTCTGCCCTTCAAAAAAAAAAAAAAACCAATGGAAACACATATTCCCTCTAATGATTGTACATGTTTTTCCATGATACAATGTCATTCCTTCCTCTGATGATCCTTGTTATGCCACTTTTTGTTGGAGTGAATTACTATAGTATTTCCCTTTCCGCACACTCCCCAATGACATTGGTTCAACTGATGCAAAATAATTGCACACTGGGAACCAAAAAAAAGGTACATATACACCATGGCATGTCCACCGAGAAATTAAAAACCCACAAACCCCACATACTGAAGATCAATATACCTCTGACACCCCTCTTGATTCCATGAAAATGAATGAATGGAAAGTCCTCTCTCAACTCCACCCAGGTTACAATATTGAAATTGATGACCTCAACGTGATTGGCTACCGTGAATTTGATGCTAGCCACAATTGGTCACATACTTATATCCCTCTCCACTTGCAAGAAACTACCATAAATTTCTTTGAATTCAACCACTCAAATATTCAAAACCAACATCATCCTTTTTCCAATCTTCCCCAAGACCACACATTATCTCCTACCCAAAACACAACTTTTACCATTATTTTTGTCACTTCAAAACCCCTTCACCAAAACCCCCAAGAAGAATCATCATACAAGGAACAACTAGGACAGGAAAATCTCATTTAATTAAATGTTTGCACCATGAATTTACGGAAAACTCACCAACAAACAAAAACCCTTTTTTGTTACTTGCACCAACCGGTGTTTCATCTTTCAACATAAATTCCCTCACAATCCACTTGGCCCTTCACATCCATATCCAATCAATGCATCCTCTTGAAGGGCAGACACTCCTAGCTTTCAAGAGCAACTCCATCATGTAGAATACATCCTCATTGATTAAATGAGCTTCATTGGTCCAAAAATGCTTTCTTGCATGGACGATCATCTAAGAGAGGCATTCCCCCTTCATTGAAATGCACCATTCAGTAATCACTCAATTATCCTTGTCGAAGATTTAGGACAGCTACCACCTGTAAATACATTCCTCTATACGCTAGGACATCATGTGGCACTACACTTTGGCACAACTTTGACACATTCATAACACTTTCAACTGTTTTTTTCCAACAAGGAGCTAACCCGTCCCAGGTTGCTTTCCAATAAATACTCACAAATCTTAGAAATGGAATATCTACTCTTGAAGATTGGAAACTCCTAATGTCAAGGACAAACTCCTCTCTTACGCATGAAGAGCAGTGCACATTTGAATAATCCATGCACCTATATGCAACGAACAACTCAATTGTCTTGCATAATAAAAAAATGCTTAAAAAATTGAACATTCCAGTCGCACTTTGCTTTGCAGAACAACAAGGGAAACAAACTTCTACTACAACAGAAGATGAGCATTTTCCTGCAAAAGTGCTCTTATGCAATGAACAAAAAGTTATGCTCCCTAGCAACTTGTAGGTAAATGCATGCCTTGTCAATGGTGAACTTAGGAAAGTCATTTCAATATTTTATTTAGTTGACTCAAAGCCCCCAGAATTACCATCCTTCATGGTCATCAACTTCAGCCAATACAAAGGAACACCATGGGACATTTTACATCCAACATAAGTACCCATTTCTCCCATCACAAGGGGTGCATGCCAACAGATATAACTTCGAACGGCATGGGCCTTAACGATACACAAGTCACAAGGAATGACATTAGACAAAGCAACAGTAGAAATCGGCACCAAAGAACAACAAGGGCTAACATTCACTATAATTTCAAGAGTGCAGTCATTGGCAGACATTCAAATCAATCCAGCATTTCCATTCTCATGCATCGCACACATGCACGAGATAAAATATCTTAAACGTAGACAACAAGAGGAATCACTACTCGCATGAAAATTTGTGTAGGAGAATACACTCTAGCCAATCATACACCCTATCTTCCAAATTTACCCACAAGGTAAACACCACTTACTACTTAACCAAATTTCACATACATTTGCTTGC
>APFE030174619.1:0-22681 GCA_000404065.3 Pinus taeda | reverse complement strand
ATATGATATGCACATTCAAATATTTTACTTATGGTTGACATTAAAATATTTTTTGTTATTAATATTTTTTTATTTTTAATATCATATCCAAATTGAATGTAGAATGAATTACACATCATGTAATATGAATAATATTATTCCCTATAAACTCCATATTAAACAGTGAAGAAAGTATATTTCTTCTTTGTGCTAAAAATAAATGAAATTCTTTTACTAAAAGGTAAGTAGTGAAGAGATTACATATCTTCCTTATACTAAAAGGTAATTTATTTATTTTTACTTTTGGTTACTTTATATCTCTATATAAAATATTTTGGTGCAAATTGAAGTATTTTAAATATGGTTAACATTAGATTCTTTTGTTATTACTATTTTTAGTTTGTCAATTTGTAGTATTCTTTTATTATTTTTCAATATAATGTTAAGTTACAACATCTCTCCCATATTGAATTGTATAGAACCTCTCCGCACAAAAATAATTTTAAAATATAATAAATAAAATAATTTGAATAAATAAATAAATAAAATTCCTTAATTTAAAAATAATTTGTATTATAAAAATTATTTCAAAATTTATAAATTTGACACACATTCAATTAAATTCAATAAAAATTATATTTTTATTAAAGATATTTAAAAGATCATAGAATTCTTATGATCTTGTAGGTTACCTGCATGACATTCAAAAAAGTGAGTTTGGCTCACATACAAGCATATTCCTCCCATATACAACTACATTTATACATGCATTCAAGGGTCCAAAATTAAAGATCCCTGTGCAATACGGGTGGTATACGAAGACCTATAAGGATTCTACTATACCTCTCATTCTACAAGTGAAACTAGGCCCCCAAATCACACCCCCTGTGAATCGTATGTTGGGTCTAAAATCAGTGTGCATCATGTAAGATTTTCCGTACATATTCCAGACCTATGCCAAAAGAATAGGTATATACATTTGTAGCCTCTGAAATTACAAGCATATTAACTATTATAGTTGGTACATATTTAAGACATAGAAGTTAAACAGATCCTCAAGGAAATAATACATCCCTGAAGCACATCTATAGCTTCAGCCAACTTGTGGTTATGAACATTATTCCTTAATAATGTGGACTCCAACAGGTAAGAGTCCATAAAACAAGGCTATCATTTAGAGGCCTGCATTTTGGATGGTGGATAGACCCCATGACCCCTGTTGGACGCTTTGTAAGCTTGCTTCACAAAATAGGGTTCAATCTCTAAGAATCAAATTTCAGTCTACCATTATTATTTTGTTTACTGTTAGAAATCCACCCATATATATATATATATATATATATATATATATACTCTCCTTATATCACAACTAATGATAATATGTTATCAACCACCATTACTTTTTTAGAGAGCTTAAATGTGAAATTAAGGCATGAAAACTTTATGGTATAAGCCCCTCTTACGATATTCAATGTGTATTATTCATCAACTATCTATTTGTAAGTAGAATCATACCAATTGGTCAAAATTTAGGTGAAGGAACAGTTTGCATCTTGGCAATTGGTTGATGGTACACATTTATGGCTTGTCCTCTTTTTCTTTGCATCTTTTGCTAGAATATTGTATCAGTTTGTAAGTCTAATAGAGATGAAGTTGAATAATATGAACTTTAATGGTATTGTTTTGTTACACAAGGATAACCCTTTTACACAATAGATATGCCTAAGGCGTATTGTATCAATGGTTACTTGTCATCAACATGTTGTTCTTAGTTGATGGATAATGGTGGAGGGATGCCCTAGTGTTGAAAGTATTTATGACTTATCATGGATACAATAGAATGAACTTCTCATAGAGAACCCTTGTTACTATAGAATTTTTCTCATGTTAATATATCATGATTTGAGGGGTCTAGAGGAATACCTTTCAGAAAATATCTCAATCATCGAATCTTTGAAACGCATTAAAAGGACACATGTATCATCATAAGCATATTATCAATGCCCAATGTACTAAGATATGTGCATGGGATTTAGTTTTAACACAATATATGTACAACAAATCTAGCATCATGCCTATATGAGGAACTCTCCATCTCAAATGAAGAATTGAATACAGAAAATTTGAAAATGAATCAAACATTTAGTGTTTGAAAGATCACTTCTGTTTTTCTTGATTATCCTTTTAAGGCCATCTCATCTGAGGAAGGTTGTATTCATAACCAAATGATCCATTTCTTTAAAATTATTTTCAAAACCATAAAATGGGGAAGTTTGTTTTGGAACCCAAAGAATGTTCAACATGGACAATGATAGATCTACCTAATAAATACTTGAGAACCCTCACTTAAGTGGTATATGGTCATTATAGACTACATGATAGATCATTGTAATCATATCCTCCCACATTTACCTGCTTTCACTGGATTTCCCAGGGTAAACATGAGTTGAGGGTCACTATGATAAGATTCAACTTCCTATATGACCTTAACGAATTGGATTCTAAAACTTAAGACCTTATTGACTTCCCTCAGGTGTTATAGGACCTTCAGGAGAAACCAAACCCCTCCAAGTGTCCAACCCCTGAGATAAATCTCATTTTCACTAACCTAGAGCTTAGTTGATCCCTTTCCAAGGCATGAAAATGATTGTAACCCTCTAGTTGCATTGATAAGTATGCCTCCATGTGGCTGTTGACTTTTCCAGTCAATTGTATACAAGTGACACAAATTCCAAGCCACTTTTTTAGGACCATGACTTGGGCCTCTACCCAAAACTCAGTGAAACCTCTAGAGATAGAAAAAAACTTAGAAAAGAAATCTTATAAACCAAATCTTGAACCAGGAATTGGCTTGACCCCTCCCAACCGGGACTGACATTTCATCAAACACATGGTGAACATGAATCCTACAAGTCATGAATGCAAATATGAACATAATGATCTGAAAACTTATATGAGATTTAACAAGAAGGGTATATGCCTTTTCACAATAGTTGTCATAACACCAATTAGTTTTTGCATTCATTATCCAAGCATTCATTAATAGAAATGTGTAAACATCCATACTTAGATATGTTAATTAACTATGCATATAACCAACATATAAAAAAATAAATAAAAATGAGAGAATAGCCATTAAAGCCACATCATAACAAGTACATTTACTCATCAAAAGTAAGAGGAACTTAACTCTTATTAACCATTTTCAAAATCCAACCATGTCAAGGACTTCCTCATACCATCCGACCATAGATTGGGCTCAACCAAATATTTCTTTCAGTAAAACACCCTCGTGCCACATTCAAAGCATGAATGTGGGATATCATGGGATAAAACCATTCATAAACAACCAAGGAAATCTAGAGTTTAAACCACCTCCACCTTCACCATATTGTTATCTCACCTAAACCGGTCCCGAGATCACAAAACGAAACTGAGCTTGGATGCCTTAGAATTTCTTCACCATCCCTTGAGGAATTTTCCTTTCTCCACCCACATGTTGAGGTAGTTCAGTAGAAAATCATCTCCACCCCCAACCCTTGGGATTTTCCTGAGACCACCTCACCCAGATCTAAAACCTTCTGGCAATCAAAAGCTCAACCAAGAAAGAATCCCATCACACCATCACTATCCAAAAATGGAAAGGTAAGGCTAAAACCACTATCAAAACCTAGAAAAATCCATGCTACAAACAGTAAGAAACAAAAATACACATGTATATGCCATGCATGCCAAAAGCATCTAGGAAACCATACATGTAATCTATTACCTGCAAATATTCTTACTGAAGTTTCCTGATCCAACCTTTCCTTTCTTGACCTTTGCTTTCCTTGTCCTCCCTCTACTTTCCTTATCCTTTCTTTGCTTGCTTGGTTTCCTTCTCCTCTTGGTGCTCTTCTCCTCTCTCAGACTAAATCCAAAACTGAATTGACAAAAGGATACAAATTGATGCTCTGATTCCTTTTATAATTTATGCCTCTAATTTCTTCATTTTTCCTTTATTTTCCTTCAATTTCCTCCTCACATGCAACCTGTGACCTTTCACCTGACCTTTCATCTCCCTTTTCTCATATTTTCCATTATTTCACAAATAAAAATACCAATTCATGCCTATTTTCCTTTTCAAAGACTTTATCATTGTCTTTGCAAATTTCCCCTTAGCCACAAATACAACAAGTGATGCCCACTAGGATATTTTGCCAAACATTCAACTTGGAATAAGTGTCCCATTAACTTGGTCTTGTTTTTCCTTTGTTAACTTTATTACGTGAACTTTTAAATCAAGGTTGTTACAAAAACATCCCCCTTAGGAGAACACCATCCTCGGTGTTCTATGATACCTACAACTAGCAAAACCGTTGAAAACCAAAACATACTACACATGGAGCTTTATAACCCAACTCATTGCAATATTTACAATAAACAACCTGCTCAAAATCAAAACCATCATGAAAAACATGACAACATGACAACCATACCGCTTATTGGAGCTTTATAACACAACTCATTGCGATATTTACAATAACATCCATACATGAATATTTACATATACCAAAACTTCTTTGCCTCAACTAGAAAAAAATGAAGGAAACATATCCCACATCTGACCATCCATTTACCATGTAGCTTCATCGAGCCCAAAGTGCTTCCACTACACTTTAACTTGCTCGATTGCTCTATTCCGGAGCATGAGTTGTTTCCGCTACAATATGCACTGAGGTTTTGGCTAGAATACTCCTTCTGGATCCACCTACAACAAAAAGTAATCATTAACATGATCAACATCCTTTACATATCTTTTAAGCAATGAAACATGGAAAACATCATGGAATTCCACTGTCAAAGGCAGTGCAAGTCTGTAGGCCACTAGTCTAATCCTTTCAAGGATATCAAAAGGTCCACAATATTGAGGTGCCAACTTGGCACGTGATCCAATCCTCAAGGGGATATTCTTGGGCTTGATCTGAAAATACACATGCTCCCAAACTTGAAACTCCTTAAATGCCCTGTGTCGGTCTACATAATTTTTATGCCTGTATTGTGTTGCATTTAGATTCTTCTTTATAGCTTTCATTTCTTGTTCCATGTCTACCAACATGTTTGGTCCAATAAGTACCCTTTTCACTTGATCACTCCAACTGATGGGAGTATTACAACTCCGCCCATACAATTCTTCAAACAAACTCATCCTCAGTGACTCCTGGTAACCATTGTTGTAAGAAAACTCAACCAATGGAAGGTACTCCTCCCATCTCCTATGTTGATGCATCACATACATCCTCAACATATCCTCCAAAACCTTGTTGACCCTCTACATCTGTCTATTGATCTGCGGATTTAAGTTGCACCGAAGGCCAGCTCTGTCCCCAAACTTGCAAATGGCTCCTTCCAAAACTTGGAAGTGAACTTAGCATCCCTTCTTGACACAATCTTCTTTGGAACACCATGCAATCTAAGGATCTCCCTGATGAATACTTGTGCCACCTCACTAGCTGAATAAGTAGTCTTTATTGAAATGAAGTGAGCTACCTTTCTCAACCTATCAACCAAAACTTTGATAGAATCATGTTGCCTCGATGTCCTCGAAAGACATATAATGAAGTCTATGGAAATGACCTCCCATTTCCATTATACAATTGGAATAGTATGAAGTTTTAGGATTTGATGGAAAAGATGTAGGCTTAGGATTTGATGAAAAATATGTAAGACCCATGGCCATGAAGATAATTTTGTTTTTTTTGTCGATAAAAATGTGATCAAATAATTTTCATTAATATTTCATAAAGGTACATCGTTTAATCCATGTCTTATGCTCTCTCGGCTTCACTTTAACTAGATTTGTTAGCGAGGAGATCAATGAAAAAATAGAGAAGAAAATACCATTTCTTGTAGGAGTTCCGAACAAAAACTACAGAGATAGCCCAAAACACTCACAAAACCAAAAAAAAAATAGTATATGACATGTCAAGCAGGATGAATTGGTTCATGACCACGACTCGGGGCCCTTGAAGGGTCATAACCTTTATGAACATGGAAGTCAATGTGGGCAAGTCTCGTTTCTATCTCATCCAGTTGTTCATCAGTGCGGCATTGACTTCCGCACACAGAGATAAGTCTGTCAACAATATCCCCCTTGCTAAATTGGATTTCATTGATGTACACTATGGTATCATTTATGTCATCATATCATTACTGATGGATGACCTCCAAGATGGCTTGAATGTCAAGGAATTGCTCTGCAATGGAAGCCAACGATGACAACTACTCCACCCAACCTAATGACTGGTAAAAAACATATGCCTCTTCCCCTACCATGGCTAGAACCTCCTCCACATCCTCGTTCATTTCCTCTATGAAAACTGTCCACTCCCCCGACTAGCCCCTAGGCTCAACTCCATGCCTAGCACACCCTCGTTGGCGAGTCATACCCTCCTAACTAAAACATCACTAGTTCTTCATAATGGAGGGAGTGCCTAAACCATGCCCTCACTTTCGACTCGTCCGACCCTCAAGAGGGAGTGCGCTCACCCCATACCCACAACAGCCACAAGCACTAGTAGCACACCAACTATGACCCAAATTACTCCCACCCTTATAAAAAAGGTCCCTTATAGTGCCTCTTATGTAATAGGTCCACACAATACCACCTCTCTAGATGCCCAATACCAAATTATGATTCAGAGCGACACCTTCCCAATATAGAAACAAGACCAAGACCACCACACATTAACCAAAATCATAAGAAAGTTGGTAATTAAGACTAAAGGAAAAACCTCCACTTACCAAAATTCTGGAATTGGCTTGGGAACTACAACTAGGGCTGAGGAATGTCACTCAAATTAGCATTACAAGTGTTGCATTCAGCATTGTGATTTTGTTCTATGAACAACCCCAACTCCTCTCTCCTATACCCCACACCATCCTACAAGTCACCGAATTGTATACCCCCTATACACATACCTCGAACAACAAGAGCAGTTCAAATTCAAGCCACCTAGACCAATGGGCATGCACAGGTAATAGGCTTGTGCACACTGAATCAAGTTGATTCTGCTCACCCTCCCACCCATACCAAGAAACAAAATGTTGCTTAGAACATTGTTCATTTTGAATATGTAGTAAATCGATACCTTCTCAATTCTTATAGGTGACCTCTGTCACTTTGCTTGGTTGTCGTCATGTCGAGGAGCATGTGTCATTCAAAATCATTTCACCTTCCACAAACTAGGTCCCGTACCACCTACTCACCCACCCCCATCGAGGTATTTCATAAATTAATAATTGTTACAATAAAAAAATGACATCTTTTTCATAATATAATTTCATATTTTTCAACAACTATGATCTTTTATGAATAGCTCACCGATTTCAAAATTGGATATCAAAATCTTATTAATGTTCAATTTGACTAGTGACTATTAATGAGCTCAAATGAAAGTATATTTAACACATCCCATAAAAAGAACATAAATTTCTATTTAAAATTATAATTGTGAAATATTTAAAATATATTTATAAAACCGTAATATTACTATCTGCCAAAAAATACACAAAACTTCCTGAAATTGCGAAATAGGGAAAATAATTAAAAAAAACATAAAAATAAGATTACTAAATGTAAAAAGATACACAAACCTCTTGAAGTTTGGGGATGGGGATGGGGGATGAGGGGAATAATACAAAAAAAATATAAAAAGGATATTTCTAAATGTAAAATTGTAGACACAAATATATTGAAGTTTGAGAGTAGCAGGTGGAAAGAAAAATACAGGAAATATAAAAAGAAAGTTTAAGGGTGGTTGTGGAGGAAATAATAGAGAAAACATAAAAAAAAAAATTAATTTTAAGGATGGAGGGTGGGGGCAAATATTTAAGAAAACATAAAAACATTTTTATGTTTTCTGTATTATTTCCCCCACTTGTCACCCTCAAACTTAAAAATATTTTTATGTTTTCTCTATAATTTATATCATCCTCCACCCTCATGTATGTATGGATTTAGTTAAGTGTGAAGAAATTAACAAAAATAAAATTTAACTTCTGGGGGTGGAGGAAAATATTGCGTATAACATATATACAAAGGTGTGGGTGAGAGGAAATGTTGGGTAAAATATAAAGGTAGAGTGGGGTGGAGTGAAATATGTTATTTAAGTGTCTTATAATATAAAGTTATTATTTTTTATATCCACTTTGAGAGTAAGGGGCGAGGGAAATAATAGAGAAAAACATAAAAGGATTTTTATGTTTCTCTATTATTTCTTAACGTCTCCAGGGGAAACAATAGAGAAAACATAAAAACATTTTCATATTTTCTTCATTATTTGGGAGATGGAGGTCGAGGAAATAATAAGGAAAACATATTTTTGAGAGTAAAAAAAATAATAAAGAAAATATAAAAATGTTTTTGGATAAATAGATATAAAAAATGTTCCATTTAAATATATTTTTAAAATTTATGAAATCTATACTAAACATATTTAGGATGGAGGGTAAGGAAAATAATAAACAAAACATTAAAAAAAAAACATTTTTAGTTAACAAAAAAAAAACCCCTATTTAAATTGTTGAATTTAGGAGGCTCGTGTTATTGCCAACGTTGCTCAGTGTTATTGTTTGCTTAAGAAATAAAAATCATTTTATAAATACTTTCTTTACCTAATTATTGATGAAGGTTTTTTAAGATGAGAACTATTAACTAACCTACTTTAAAACAATCTTCTTACTTTCTACCCATTGATTTAATTAATTTTTATCCTTCGTCCCTTATTCCACTAACTTATTGAGTTATCATTTTAAGAATTATTCTTATTGTATTTTATTAATATATTTAAGTAGATAAGCCTTAAGTTTATATTTATTTTAATAGATTTATTAATAAGACCGATTAATAGATTTAACAACATTTAATTGTTATGGTAATAACTTTAACAATATTGACTTACAATTAGATTTTTTATTATATATAGATTTAATATTAACCCCTTTGATTAAATATGAATAAAAACTAACTTACAATTAATTAACTAAATGTTTAATTATATGATTTTAATATAATACTAAATATTTGATTATATAGCTTTTATATAAATTTAATGTCAACCCTTTTTATGTTACTTTATTTATATAGATATTAAACTAACTTTCCATTAACTATTTAATTATATGCTAATTTAATCTTACCCCTTTTAATTTAATATAAGTAAAACTAACTTGCTATTAGTTTACTAATTATTTAGTTATGTAACTTTAATTATATATATATAATATATATATATATATAATTTTAATATTTTTAGTTCATATTGAATAAATACATTACCTAGTTTATATTTGATAATAAACTAACTAACTAAAGATTTATTTATATTACTTAAATATAGGTCATTTCAATAACTAATTAATTCCCATTAATTAATTTATATTTAAATATGGTAATAGGCATTTAACTGAATTAGTAACTATTTAACCAATTATGTTCTCCTAGCCATATACCTTGGTCCAATCTCGTTAGCCGTTTCCCAATCAAATATACTCGTTAGCCATTCTAGTTTACCAGTTCAATATAGCAGTTCCCTGGTCAAATATATGAACCATACTCGTTGGTTTTAAATACGTAACTCTTCTTTCAATCAAGAGCCAACTTAACTTAATGGGAAAATAAGCTTTTAAAGGATTAGAATTAAGATGGAGGAATTAGATCAAGGAGATAGCTCACAAGATCTGATTCCTCATTAGCATAAATACTAATAATAAACACTTAGTAAATAGTTACATAAGTGCCTATTGAAAGTATATCCAATTCCTTATTTATCATATGCCTAAGAACTACAAATATTCATGATGAATTACTGAATTAGTTCAAATAAGACATCATGTATGCAAGCAAAAAATTATTATCATAAATCGGAAGATAGATTGACGATCTAAAATTATAATTGTCTATTCCTATGCAAATTTCAACTCTCATATTATATATAAAATTAAGCCCGTAGAATAGTCTAATTAGACTTTTAAATGAATTAACACTCAAGATTCCACAATACTGCATGAATCCAATTATTAACTCATACATTCAAAATATAAATTGAAAGATTGAAATAAGAATTTATTTTAGTTAAATCCTATAAACGATAGTGTTAAACATCATTAACTGAAATGATCATTTATTAATAAATGAATTCAAATTCCATATTCTCACAGAATGATAGTAGTGCACAATCCTTTGGAGTTTGTAATCAATCTGTTCTTGCAGAAAATGTCTCCTTCTTTCAACAGTAGTGGATGATAAACAAGAGATTCTCCACCAACAGATATAATCTACAGCTACATTATTATAAGCTTCTCCCTTTGATTGAAGACCTATCATTCTATTAAAAAGACTAAGAGGTACAATAGTGCAAGCCTCCAAGGCTTTCTCTTGCGCATTCTGGACCTCTATTTTTTAAAACAAGTAAGCTTAAATAGCAGAAAACAACTCCAATATATTGTCCAAAGCATTGAGGGCATTTAAACAGATCCCTTCAACAACGTTTTAAAGGAAAACAATATTTTGGTAGAATTTTCTGAAAGTGATTTGTTGTCTTCGTCAGCTTCATTTGTTCCATTGAATTCTGTGGATGTTTGTCTATCTATTTGAACTGATATGCCACTTATCAGCACAGTTGTCTTCCTCTATCATGAACATGAACAAGGAAAACAGGATCGATAAGATAAAATCAAATGAGATGATAAGCGAACTTTATTTGAAACAAATCCTATTTTGCAGGAAATTGAGAAAAAACGTAGCGCGTAATAAATCTTGACAAAGAGATCATGGAGAGATATTCAGAGTGAAGAGGTGAATTTTATGGCTTTTTGCAATCGGAAACAGAGTTTGGGGCAGATCATAAAATAATTGCAATCGAAATATAATGAGGGCCAAAACTAAAAAAAAATCACAATCGGACTAGGCCAAGAGTATTCCAAATAAAATTTAAAGGGGGAATTCTTAAATCACATCGCAATAGCAATCAAAATGGGCAGAAGAGGGAGGAAGCAGTGATGCTTTGTTATTTGTGATAGTCGCAGACACGAGGATTAAATGAATTGCAATGTATAATTCTAACGAGTCCGAGGCTTTATCGCATATCACAATACACAGGATTATCGCAATCACAAATCAAAGTTGCAGACTATAAGAGGTGGACGAAAGACTTGTGATTTACAATATGCGAGATGACATCACTATGATGTAGCAGGTGACGTGACAGATAACATGGCAGATGATGTGGAACTGACGTCACTGCTGACGTCATATCGTAATCGGCAACCAGGATCATATCGCAATCGACATTAACATGAGGCATGATTTTTAGAACTTTGTGATTGTGATATAAGCCCCAGATGTGGTATTAATATAAATTGCAGTGAATAATCTCGACAAGTCCAGGCCTTATAGCATATTGCAATCGGGAAAAGGAGCAGGGTATGGACTTTGAAACTTTTTGCGATAGCCCACGAACACGGGATTTTATGGATTGGCATGTATTTTTCCATCGAGTTCGGGCTTTACATAACAATCACATTTGGCAATGGCTTTTGGAATGGGCGACATGTTTTTTAGAATTTGTGATAGCCATGAATGCTGGGATTTATGGATTGGAGTGTATAATCCGATCGGATTCGAGGCTTATATCGCATATCACAATCGGTAGTTTGGAGCGAGTTCGAGCCTTTGGAACTTTTGTGATTTGCGCAGATGTGAGGGCTTATTAAATGGAGTGTATGACCTCGTCAGGTCTGAGCTATCGCAATTGCTATCGGTTTAACGCTGAGACTTGAGTCTGTGGTTATTGCGATCTATAGACGAGGGGATTTCTAGAATTATATTAATTCCACCATTGGGTCTAGTTTAAAATCACATATCACAATGGGGAATGAGTTGTGGGTATTACCATGGAATTTTTTATTATGTTGATTTATTATGGGATATGCGATGCGGGTATGGTGGATTGTTGGAGTTTGTAAAGACTTCAACCTTCGGGAATCTTAAAAATTCTGTTTTATTTTGTTTTTTAATAAAATAACCCATAATGTTTAATACTTAAGCTTGAGTATAGTTTGTGTCTCGGGGGCTATTTAATTTGGTTTTTTGGATAATAAAAGACTTTTCTAAAATTGAAGGGTCCCTATTTTAATATAATAAATTTCATAGAAAAATTATAATATATTTAAATTGGGGTTGTTAAACAGTACAAAAATTGACGATTCACTACAAGAACTATTTATCTCTGATAAATGAAATTTTCCAAAAATTCAATAAAAATAATCTAAGAAGTGGAAACTACTTTTCGAAACATTTAGATAAATACAGTTACTTGGACTATAAAACTCATTAAATTGCAATTTCTGATAAAAACATTTTGTGAATTTAAAACTCTTATTTACTTGTATTAATCATTAATCAGTTATAAAAATAAAGGGGTCTTTTATGTCTGAACTTATAATGTACTCGTTCATCACAGGTAGAACCACTGCTACAATAAAGTGTTCATAGCCTCGACAAAGTTACCTTTTAACCAACAACAATCCAGTATCTCATCCATTTAATAGTGTAATAATCAGAAGTATATATATATATATATATATATATATATATATATATATATATATATATATTATATATATATATAATATATATATATATATATATATATTTTTTATGCTAAAAATCCATTGTCCTTGTTTGGTGGCCAGATAACGACAATGTCACTCACCAATAATAATTGAACTGAGCAAGCTGGCTCATGATAAGTTAATCATGCGAGTTAGTGATAATTATTTCAATTGCAGTTACATGTTCTAAATTTTCTAAAGTTTCCTTCAAAAGAAGATAAATTGATGTGTTTATTTTTCAAGTCTTATAGATTGGATTTTATTGGACCTACTGATTGATCACATATGTTATTAAAACTTGTTCCAATTGCATCTTCAAAAAGAAAATGAGAATTGAAATTTTCTAAAGAAGAACGTTGTGATTTAATTACAGTTTCAGGTTCAGGTTCCATAAAACTATTTAGTGATTCAAAACTATTTAATGAATTAGATGTGTCTTGTTATTCATTAAATGATTTATTATTTTCAGTATAGGAAGAAACAAGAGAAGTGATATGTTCAATTAAATCTTCAGTTGAAGGAAAATCATCTAAATGAAATCTATAATAAAATGACCAAAATCTATTATAAAAATCATGTAAAGATTCATTATCATACATCTAAACATTATCTAATTCTAAACACAAACTTTTGTAACTGTAATTTTGATGTGATTTGAGAAATACCTCGCAAAACTGTTTCCATGAATGAATTGATTTCTCAGGAAGCACTAAGAACCATTTGCAGATCCGTCTTCTCAATGTGAGAGTAAATAGCCTATACATCTCATTATCAACATTTATGTTAAAAGATTTACATCTATTAACAAAACCAACAATATGATTTAATTCATAAATATTACTTTCACCATCGAGCTTTAATTGTGTCAAGGACTCGATCTACTTCTTGGGCATGCCTAGTATAGGCTTAGGTGAACTAAATGCATGACCAAGTGTAGGAATGCATATGGGAGCCATGATTGCTTAAAAAATAATATAACTAAACTTGAAAAAAATAGCTACTTCAAGGCCCTCCTTCTAGTGCCAAAAATTTGTAGGCCTCGAAAATTGTTGCAACAACATTGGGGAAAACAACCCGGTCTGGACCTTAAAGCATTTCCTTTTCCATTTGGAATAGTGGCTTTGACGAGTTTAACTAGATCCAGTTACCTTCTCCCAATCACTATCAACTTAAATATCTCTTCGATTTCTAATAGCTAGGGACGTCAGATCAATTATTCAAGCTGATTAGGCAAGAAGAATGATCATAAATTTGTTTTTGTGGAAAAACCAAACGAATCTAAAGTTTTGCCTCAAAAGAGGAATTCTAGGAATGTAGAATTAATCTAAATGAAAACTAATTCTAAAATGTAAGATTTGTGATAATACATACAATATTAAGTCTAGATTCCAATTAACCTAACCTATCTCGATTGAAGGAAAATGTAACTCTTCTCTCAATCAAGAGCCAACTTAACTTAATGGAAAAATAAGCTTTTAAAGAATTACAATTAAGATGGAGGAATTAGATCAAGGAGATATCTCACAAGATCTGATTCCTCATTAGCATAAATACTAGCAATTAAACACTTAGAAAATAGTTACATAAGGGCCTATTGAAAGTATATCCAATTCCTTATTTATCGTATGCATAAGAACTACAAAGATTCATGATGAATTACTGAATTAGTTGAAATAAGACATCATGTATGAAAGAAAACAATTATTATCCTAAATCGGAAAATAGCTTGACAATCTAAGATTATAACTATCTATTCCTATTCAAATTTCAGCTCTCATATTATATCTAAAATTAAGCCTGTAGAATAGTCTAAGTAGAGTTTTAAATGGATTAACATTCAAGATTCAACAATAGCGCATGAATCCAATTATTAATTCGTACATTCAAAATATAAATTGAAAGATTGAAATAAGAATTTATTTCAGATAAATCTTGTAAACAATAGTGATAAACATCATTAAATGAAATGATTCTTTATTAATAAATGAAATCAAATTATAGATTCTCACAGAACGACAGTAGTGCACAATCCTTTGGAGCTGATAATCGATCTATACTTACAGAAAATGTCTCCTCCTTTCAGCAGTAGTGCAAGATAAAAAATCTCTTCTCCACCAACAGATATAATCTACAATTACAATATTACAAGCTTCTCCCTTTGATTTAGGACCTATCATTCTATTAAAAATACTAAGAGGTACAATAGTGCAAGCCTACAAGGCTTTCTCTTGATTATGGACCTCTATTTTCTACAACAAGTAAGCTTAAATAGTAGAAAACAACTCCAATGTATTGTGCAGTGCATTGAGGGCATTTAAACAGATCCCTTCAACAACACTTTAAAGGAAGAAAGTATTTTGGTAGAAGTTTATGAAAGTGATTTGTTGTCTTCATCTACTTCGTTTGTTTGATCGAATTCTCTGAATATCTATTTGTTTGTTTGAACTAATCTACCACTTATCAACACAACTGTCTTCCTCTATCATGAACCTAAACACCGAAAACTAGAATCAATAAGATAAACTTAAATGAGATGATAAACAAGTTTTATTTGAAACAAATCATGTTTTGCAAGAAATTAGGAAAAACGTAGCATGTAATAAATCCCAACACAGACATCATGGAGAGGAATTCGGAGTGAGGAGGTGGATTATATGGCTTATCACAATCAGAAATCAGAGTTTGGCGTAGATCATAAAACAATTAAAATCGGATTAGAATCAAGGGCAGAAATAAAAAAAATCTCAATTGGACTAGACAATGAGTATTCCAAATAAAATCTAAAGGGGGGCTTCTTAAATCACATCGCAATTGCAATCGGAATGGGCAGAAGAGGCAGGAAGCGGTGATCCTGTGTTATTTGTGATAGCCACAGATGCAGGGATTAAATGAATTGCAGTGTATAATTCTATCAGGTATGGGGCTTTATCGCATATCACAATACACAAGATTATTGCAATCGCAAATTGAAGTTGCAGAGTATAAGAGGTGGTCGAAAGAATTGCGATTTGTGATGCGATATGACATCAGGGATGATGTCACTATGACGTGGCAGGTAGCGTGATAGATGATGTGGCATATGACGTGAACTAACATTACTACTGATGTCATATCGCAATCGGAATTAACATGTGGCATGATTTTTAGAACTTTGTGATTGCGATATAACCCTCGGATGCGATATTAATATAAATTGCAGCGAATAATCCTGATGGTTCTGATCCTTATCACATATCGCAATCGAGAAAAAGAGAAGAGTGTGGACTTTGGAACTTTTTGTGATAGCTCACGAACGCAAGATTTTATGGGTTGGCATGTATTTTCTTGTCGGGTCTGGGCTTTATATCACAATCACAATTGACAGTGGCTTTTGGAATGGGCAACATGTTTTTTAGAATTTGCAATAGCCGCGGACGTGGGGATTTATGGATTAGAGTGTATAGTCCTGTCGGGTCCGGGCTTATATCACATATCGCAATCAGTAGTACGGAGTGGGGTCAAGCCTTTGGAACTTTTGCGATTTGCGTAGGTACGGGATCTTATTAGATGAAGTGTATGACCTCTTTAGGTCTGGGCTATCGCAATCGCTATCAGGTTAAGGCTAAGACTTGAATATGTGGTTATTACGATCTGCGGACTTGGGGATTTCTAGAATTATATTAATTCCACCATCAGGTCCAGTTTAAAATCGCATATCGCAATCGAAAATGGGTCACAGGTATTACCATGGAATTTTTTATTATGTTAATTTATTATAGATATGCGATGCGAGGTATGGCAGAGTTTTGGAGTTTGTAAAGACTTCAACCTTTGGGAATCTTAAAAATACGTTTTATTTTGTCTTTTAATCAAATAACCCATAATGTTTAATACTTAAGCCTAAGTATAGTTTATGTCTCACGGGCTATTTAATTTGGTTTTTTGAATAATCAAAGACTTTTCTAAAATTGAAAGGTCCCTATTTTAATATAATAAATTTCCTAAGAAATTTATAATATATTATAATAAGGTTTGTTGAATAATACAATAGCATGATTCATAAAAGTTCATCTCATTGAAGGGCTAAGAGGGTTTTTACTTTGAACTGCAAACAACTCACCCATTGGAAGGGTTGAACAACCAAGTGTGCAGAGATCTGGAAGAATCCATTTATGTAGGAGCCACAAAGAACACTTGCCATCTTATCAACACACCAGTATTAAGAGGACAAATTCTTTAACGACAGGACCATATAACGGTAGTGTAGGCTGAGTTGTAGTGACAACACTGTTACACAGTTACACAAAGATATTTGATCTAATACTTCTCTGAGTTGCACCCGTAGTTACACAGTTACAAATCGAGCTTGAAGAGTGTCGATAAAGTCGCATGTACAACGGGTACAAGATGGGCCAAGGCCGAAAAGGGGCCACCCACTGATCTGAAGACCGAAGTTAAAGAGAGAGCCCATTGCGAGGAGCCATTGTCAGCATTACCAAGCTGCATATATATAGAGAGTCTGTCATTTGTGTGGAGAAGAGACTAGTTGTGGAGGTCGATCAACTATTCTCGGTGTGCTGCTACAGACAAAAACCTAAGCTGAAAATTGCTGCTTGGGAGAGGACCGAGAAACGACCATATCTGTCAAGTGGAAGTCGACTTCTTATCATTCCAAGGGATATATTGGTGCTAATTGCATAGGGATCACAGTTGTGGATTGGTGCAGACATATTGCAACAACGCTAATAGTTGATTGATCCACTGATTCGAAGGTCTCAGGGAGCCATCATACTTATTAATGGGCCTTTGACATAAATTCCATTGCAGTAACGATGACATCGAGGTCGATCCCTTTTTAATCGAATTGGACTAGACGCCTTGCAAAACTACGCTATTCGATCTCGAGTAAGGTGCACCAATCACGAGAAGAGTGAAGGTGACCACGTGGAAATTGCTAGAAGGGGTTGCATGTTTACAGACAGCCGGGGAGGAATATATTTATATACTAAATGTACTCCATCCCAGTTAACATAAGAGATTGGATCATGGCATAATTCTATAGTTACAAAACTAATTTTGATGGTTCCGGTAAATCCACATTAAATTGCATAGTTATAGCTAAGCGGTGTCAGGGACAAGAATATAATTGATGATTTGAAGAAAGTTGTTGAAATGAATCTCAAGAGTAGAGCTACTAGAGAAACGGATTAGGCCTTGGACTGAGGATCTACAAGCAATAGAGGCACTGACTAAATCAAATCAAGGGTCCAAGGGGCAACCTTTACTTCACTGACAGATCAAGGGCACAAATTTTCCATAACAAGGTTGTTGTTCTGATGGAGGAACTAGGATGAGCATGGCAATGATTAAGGTAAGGAATTATATGTCAGGCTTTGGCTACCATGCGCTTTGTGTTGTACGACGTTGAAGGATCCTCAGACGAAGAGCAGGAGATCGAATACAGGTGGAGGCGACGGTTTGGTCTGTGGAGACAGGTTTATTGGTTGGTAGGCGACGTAGCACGTTGTTGTCTATATTTTTGTTTGATTTTTTGGGTATACAGGGCTAGCAAAAAAGCGTACAATGACTGCGGGATATTTAGTTATGCAGCAGGATGACCAATGAGCGGTGTTAAAAATGTTTATTATATGATATTTTAGATGACAAGAAGCTGTTCTCACGTCACACAATGGCTACAACAAATAACCCTCCTATGTGGGAAGGATGGGCTTAGGGAAAATATTGGAGCTCCATAATAAAAGGGTTTGAATATATAGGTTTTATTTGAAAATATAAAAAGGGTTTTAATTTTGGGATTTATGATAGTTGGATGATAAAAATTTGTGTTGGTATGTGGGAAGATGGATCTTGAAGAGATCCTAGAGAACACTCAGAAACATCTTGATGAGCTAATGAGAATATATTGTTTCTCACGCACAAAAACTTCCTTAGACCAAAATAATGGCCAAAGTAGCAAACTATTCTCGAAAAGGTTCCATATCATTCTGTAGCAAAAGCACCAAGGGGACGTAAAGGAAGGACAAGGAAGAGAAGCTAGGATCTTCACACTTGGATCTGAATTGCAGCGAACAATGTCAAATATAGACCTTCGTAAGGTGGAGGAATTAGACACATGTTTGTCTAGGGTGGGGCAGCTAGAATGGAAGAAACTCAGTTGGGCACTCAAGCCATCCATGCTTGTGTTGATACAACCCAAACTCTAGGAGCATCCTTGCGAAGAGGATAGACTCACAGTGGCTTCTTGTCTCAGCAAGATCACGACTTTAACATCGCCACTACTGCCTTCCAATAATGATATCATGAGAGAGGTATCACAACTGATAGTAGAAGCCCTTCAGGGGTTGAACAACGTCAAGCTTCCTACTTTCCAGAAATAGTGCAGAATTTTAAAACTCATGGTAGATTTTAGCTTTGGCACGATTATGTTGAATTTGGAATGTGACGACTTAATCTTTCAGTTACTCCAAAGCTTTTACACCAACATTACATCATCTCATCTCAACTGTCTAAAAACAAGCATGGAAAAGATTATGTCCATGTTCTTAGAAGGAGATGCTGACATATGCAAGATACTAAGATCCAAATTGTTGACCTTTTGGAGGAAGAAATCAATGGAATCACCAGTCGCCTATGATCTAGTCAAGAAGCTGGTTGATCCGAACTTAAACAGGAACGCAACAAATTATAGATATAATCATAAATACAAAGTTGCAGAAAAAATAACACTTCATTTCATTAATATCAAATACTGAAATATGCTTACAAACAGAATGGAAATAAGAGTAGCTCAGGCGATGGTAGTTTATCTCTGAGAAGAGATGTGGCAGCTACATGCCTCTGAACTATGTTACAATGAGGCTCATAGGCCTATTTATTATTTATAAACAATGTAAAACCCTAAACATCCAAAATCCTAACCCTAGAAGATGAAGCACCAAAACTATGAGCCTCGTTTGGGTAAATTGGTACACCAGCTTCCCGGGGTCGTAACTTTGGCATACGATCTCTGTTTGACATGCAAAATACCTCGTTAGAAAGATCTATCCGAGGAATACAACTTTCGACTAACCAAGTTTGTTTAACATTTCGAAATAGCCCTGGTTTTCCCAAAAAAAATGTTGTTTAGGGCCTCAAAACGGCTCTAGAAGTTCAAGACCCAAAAAGCTGCCAAAAATTATAGACTGTGGTACAATTAAGGAAACTAAAAAACTGAAAGGGACAATGGTGGGGGTCCCAATGGAATAGGATGGTGGCCACCAATATCCACTTGGATCATTGGTCAGGAAAACATAAAATTTCTCAGAAGGGTGCTGACTAGGAAGGAGTTGAGAAGAATTGATGGAGGAAGCAAGAAAAAACCTATAGCAAGAATAAACTAAGTAGGAGAGGACTATGCTTTATCTGTAAGAGACCTTGGGCACCTAATCATTCATGTATAAATGATAGAAGGTGTCAACAAGTACGGAACAAGACAAGATTCCTACATAGTATGAGAAGCTTTCTATAGTTGGATCTATTGATTTCTAGGATGGTGAGCAGAAACACGATATTGTTCAGGGAGACTTGCAAGATGACAAGCATTCAAAACTGCATGAGGAAATCCTACCTAATTGTGCTGATAAGGTAGAATCCTATACATTAAGTCCATAGGTATATGAGAGGGTGTCCATAAAGAATATGAGAAATCAAGTATAGATAGTAGTCCACCAGTGCATCTATGTTTGACAACTGGAGAAGATGAACAACATACTGCCTTGACAAATGTGGGAGACCAGGAAAACTTGAGTGAGGATCCAACAATAGTGAATCGTCATGATCAACATGACGAACATAATGTGTAGTATGAGCCATTCCTAGAGATTCGGTCAAAGGCTCAAGTTGAAGTTGTGGACATGGGGCATCCGTTGCAAACGGGTACAAAGACATTCAGGAGGGCACCAAAATTGCTTGTAGAGGACTTTTGGGGAAACTTAATGCATTTCATGACATATCTTATGATGTTGAAGCAGAGAGTCCGGACAACCAGGGACACTATCTTACAGGGGAACAAAAAAAGTGAGGATCTGATAGGGGTATGTGTTGGTTCAATAGCCAAACTATCTAGTGTAGAGGAACGTCTCAAGTCCCTCACTAGGACACATGAGGAATACAATTGGGAGTTCCAGAGCAGCCCTCTACAAGAGTACATAGATAAGGCTTGTAACACTACCAACCTGCCTTTATACATTGGGGATAACATAGCAAAGTTCTACAAATTGATCGTGTTGAGGGATCAGGTGGAGCAGCATGAGTTTAGCTTCAAGCAACATTAGCATGGTAGATTTATTCCATTTGTAGGCATTCATGCATTATATCCTTCCCACAAGATAGATTGGCGAGAGATTATGAATTGGGACTATATTGATGGGATACTCTTAGCCAAGTGCATATTTCAGTTTGGGCCCTTAAGCATGGGCAACGATGGAGAGCTGAGATGGTATCATAAGCCACAGGTCCCAAGACTTAGGTGGCATTGGGATTCAGGTGAATCTATCGAGGGAAGGATTGACTAGAGGATCGTTAGGGATTTAGGTATTGAAGGATCCATTTAGTATCATTTAGCATGGAGGCATGGAATAACACACTGGGCTGCATGGGATCCTGGTATCAATATCTAGATGATTCTATTATGGATAGCAATGGATTGCTTAAGGGAAAACAATATTTGGGCAGGAGGGTTTGTAATATTCCATTTTCCGGATATGGTCAAAATGGACAGAATCTACCCATGGTATTTTGCTTCATTTTTTAAGGTAAAACAATAAAATAAAGTTTCTAAAGAGTCCATCAAAACCTATCAAACGGGGTAGGAGCTAGGCATTGGGAACTTCTTGTGTTTGTCATGCTATTGTGTTTTGTTGAGAACTTGGTGAGGCCAGTTCTATTTCGATCCCAGGGACGAAAACCCCATGGGTTCTAGTTTGATCCTAGGGACGAAAACCCCGTGGGTGTAATTGTCTGGTGGATCCATTCAGGGTCCACGTTTGTGCTTCAGTTTCTTTAAGTTCTCGGTTGATGGGCATTCATACATACCTTAGGCACGGGCTTTAGTATGTCTTGTGTGGGCAGGTAATTTTGTTTTTAGTTATATACATAAATAAGAGGCTCCATTCTCAAATGCTTTCTGTGATCGGTGTTTTTACTACAAGAATTTAATTAGAACACAAGAGTATACTAGACCTTTTAAAAATTTCGATATTTGGGATTTACCAAAAAGTAACAATGGATATAGCTAGAGAATTTAATATCGAAAAATATGATAAAAGAAACAAATCACAAATAGTGAAACACCTAATTAAGGTGAAATGTTCAATGGAAGAGAAAATCCAACACCATCCAAAAATGGTAAAGAAAAACATAAACATAGACATTCTTGTCCTTTCAATTCCAAAATTGACAAATTACTTTCAACAAACATAACAAAAAAATAAACACGCTACTTCATATAATTATATAATATATTATATATATAATACTAGTGAAAATATAATATACATACACTCCGTTTTCAAATTTTCACATTAAAAGTTATATTAAAATAAAAATTATATATTTGTATATATAATCTTTCTTATTAAAAGCTATATAGTTAAATTAAATTATATATTTTTATATATAATTTGTTGTTTCAAAGACTCAAAGATACATGCCATTTTTATTTATTTTAAATATCTAATATTTTTTTGTTTGATAAGTGGGTGAATCCTGAAAATCAAGCTTACTCTGTGGCCCCATGATTCAGGGGCCCCACCACTCAGAGGCATCTGAGCCGTCAAAGTCACCAAAGCCGTCAAAGTCACCAAGGGATCACAAATTAACTTATATATTTTTATATATAATCTAATGTTTCAAAGACTCAAAGATACATGCCATTTTTATTTATTTTAAATATCGAATATTTTTTTTATTGATAAGTGGGTGAATCCTGAAAATCATGCTTACCCTGTGGCTGAGAGGCCGCGACTCAGGGGAATCTAAGCCGTCAAAGTCACCCGGGGATCACACTCAC
>APFE030174618.1:3211-27943 GCA_000404065.3 Pinus taeda | reverse complement strand
CTGAAAGCTTGAGAGAGCAAGGAACATTTGGATGGCCTCAAGTCTAGCAACAGGAGCAAAAGTTTCTTCAAAGTCTATCCCTTCTTGTTGAGCATACCCTTTACAAACAAGTCTGGCCTTGCTTCTAATAACATCACCATTTTCATTCAACTTGTTCTTGAAGATCCATTTTGTCCCTATGACATTCTTATCTTTTGGTCTAGGAACCAATTCCCAAGTGTTGTTCTTTTCAATTTGCTCAAGTTCTTCATCCATTGCCTTGACCCAGCATTCATCTTGGCAAGCTTATCTTACATTTTGTGGTTCAGTGGAGGAGACTAATGCCAAATAGCTTGAAGCTTCTGCAATTGTTCTTCTTGTTTGTATGCCAGCCTCCTTTTGCCCCAAAATTTGTGATTCTGGATGATTCTTTTGAACATACCTAGAAGGATTCTTTTCTTCTATCCTTATCTATTCCTCTGGATCCTCATGTGTATCTTTTTCATAGTTTTCTTCTTCATCATTAGTTTGATTTTGAAGGTAGTATTCATCCTCTTCAATATTTTCATAATTTACTTGCCTAGGAATGTATCCTTTTTCATCAACCACTACATCAATGCTGTCAACAATTCTTCCAAGTCTTTTATTGTAACACTTATATGCTTTGTTGTGGGGAGAATAACCAAGGAGAATTCCTTCATCTACTCTAGGTTCAAGTTTGCCAAGCTGTTCATCATTATTCTTAATATAGCATTTGCTTCCAAAAATTTTGAAATTCTTTATCGAAGGAGTCTTCCCATACCAGAGCTCATGAGGAGTTTGAGGGTTGTTCACTCGGACATTTGTTTTGTTGAGAATAACAACCGCATCAAATGCAGCTTCACCCTAGAAGGTTGCGAGAGTTCCAGACTCATCAAGCATAGCACGAGCCATTTGTTGAACAATTCTGTTCATCCTTTCCACTACTCCATTTTGCTGAGGAGTCCTAGCTGTAGAGAATTCCCTTTTTATTCCATGTTCTTCACAGAAATAGAAAAATGCATTTGAGGTAAACTCCCCACCTCTGTCAGACCTGAGGCACTTAATTTTGTGATCTGATTCATTTTCAGCCAAGGCTTTGAAAGATTTGAATTTTTCGAATGCTTCATCTTTGTGCTCCATAAGTCCTAACCAAACCATCCCGGAGAAGTTGTCAATGAATAATATAAAGTATTCTTCTCCTCAAGGTAACCTTGTCCTAAATGGACCACATACATCTGTATGGACTAGCTCAAGAGGCCTGCTAGTTGATCCTTCCTTCTCACAGAAATTAGTTATTGTTTTCTTACCAAACTGACATGTTTTGCATATAGTGTTGTCTAGAATTTTGATATCTAGAAGACCGCGAACTGCCTGGTATTTGCATGCTTTCCTTATTTGTGAAAAGCTTAGATACCCCAACCTCCGGTGCCATAACCAGCGTTCATCATCCTTTCTCAAATAGCATTGTTGTTGTCCTTCTTCAAATATGTATAAATTTTTTGGAGTTCTTTTGCCTTTGATCACTATTTTTCCTGTATCAAGATCACGAACGCTACATCCATTTGATCGAAATATTACTTCGATTCCTTGATCGCACATTTAACTGACACTCAGTAGATTATGCTTCAAGCCATCAACATACAAAACATTTACAGCTTTGACTTTTTCTTTCAATTGAACAATGCATTTTCCTTTTATGACTGCAGGGGTATCATTTCCAAAAGAATCTTTCTTTCCCTTTTCTAAAACACTATATGATTCAAGTTTTTCTTTATCACCTGTCATGTGCTTTGAACATCCACTGTTGATGTACCATTGATTTTCTTGTCTTTTTGCATATAAAGCTATCCCACATCTTTCTAGTTGCGGTTCCTTCATTCTCCATGTTCTGGCACTTGAGGTTTGTTCCTTCTGCGTTGTCTTCCAAAACTTGCTCCTGCATTCAGAATCTTCATGACCGAAGTTATTACAAATAGAACATTCAATTTCATTTTCAAGGGCGGAAAAGTTGTTATAGGTCCTTTTTGTGATTCCAGTCATACTTCTTTGTTTCGAGCTTCTCTAGTCATGATTGTCTTCTAGGCAACACATTGAGCTGCTTTGTGGCCAAAGTTATGGCAAGAGAAACATTGGCCATTGAAAAAACTCTTGCGATTGTTAAATCTACTAGCCAAATGGTTGTAGTTTCTATTGTCATCCATTCTTGAGGAAAATTGAGAAGATTTTACCTGTGGCTAATTGTGGCTTCTATTTATCCTTAAATTAGATTGCCCCTGATTTTCTTGATAGTCTTTGTTCATTCTTGAGGTAAATTGTCCCTAATTTACCTGATAATTTCTATTAGGCTTTTGCTCGCTCCTCCTTGCTACATCAAGATAAATTTTGGAGGTGGATGCTTGTGATGCTTCTCCATTATACCCTAGACCTGTCTTGATCAGTGGAGAATGCTGCACATTGATAATCTCATCCAGAGTTTCAGATCGTTTAACAAATTTAAGATTAAGAGCTTTTGTTTTCTTAATCTCTTTTCTAAGACCAACAATTTCACATTCCAATTTTTCAGGATGTTTTTCCCTTTCAGCCAACCGGCATTGCAGAGAATCAATAATCATATTTTTCTCTTCTAAACAGACTTTGAGTTTAGAAATTTCTTCATAAAAACCTTCTTCATCTATAGCATCCATGTAATCATCATCTTCAAAAGCCATTAAAAGTTTATAATTATTACCTCATTCATCTTCATCACTATTTGAAAGTCCATCACTATCTTCATGAGTGTAATAGCCTTTCTTGTTTGCATTCTGTTTCTTGTTCCATCAAACAAATTCTTTCCCCTTGTCAATCTTATCCTTATGAGGACATTTGGCAGCATAGTGACCGACTCTTCCACAAGCAAAGCATTGGAAAGGTAACTTACCTCGGAATCTTCCAGTACCCCGTTGAAGGTTCTTGACAAAATTTGATTCTTCCTCTTCTTCAGACACGTGCCCTGACTCATATTAATCTCCTTTGCCTGAAGTCTTGAAAGCAGCTTCTCTCTTATCTGATGGTCCTCCTTTCCTCATTTCATAAGCAGTCAGAATTCCGTGCAGCTGTGACATGGTAAGATTTCGTAGATTCTCTTTTTCTTCTATTGCAGAAACTTTAGATTCAAACCTAGGGGACAAAGATCTTAGAAATTTTTCAACCACTACAACCTCTTTTATTTCTTCACCCAAGTTTTTCATAAAATTAACAATCTCATCTACACGAAGGAAATAGTTAGCCACACTCTCATCATTATGCATTCTAAGATTTTCATACTGAATTATGAGGGTTTGAAGTTTTGCTCGTTTTACCTGATCATCTCCTTCATATCTCAGTACAATCTTGTCCCATATTTCTTTTGTGGATTTATACTACATAATCTTGACAAATTTGGATTGAGATAAACATCCTAATAGAGTATTGACTGCCTTTGCATTTGTTTCATATTTCTTCTTCTCAACTGGATCTGTAGGAGTTGCTAAAGGAAAAGTATACCCAGTATCTATGATATCCCAGACTTTTGTACCAAGAGATTGAAGATAGGCAGTAACTCTTACCATCCAATATACAAAGTTTGTCCCATCAAAAATCGGTGGCCTGATTGATGCTTCCCTGACGTAGTTTCTCATGGTGAAAGATCTTCCTTCAAGCGATCGAGCTTCTTCTGAAGGACCTGCTCTGATACCAATTGTTGGAAATAATACTGAGAGGGGGGGTGAATCAGTATTATCAAGTCAATTATTCCTTTTTCAAAAATGAATGATATATGCTACTTCAGTTAATTTAACCCACGTATATACGCAACTATTTAGAAGGAAACCCGCGTATACAACACAAACTTTTAAGCTACTTTATCTTTATGTTGATGATTGTTAATTTGTGTTTTAGAATCAAATAACCAGTAACCAGAAATAGTAAAACAGAGCAGAAAGACGATCACACACAAGAACACAAGATATAGGGTGGAAACCCAATGTGGGTGAAAACCACATGCTGCAATTCATTTCTATCTCCTTTTTAAATTAGAAAATTCTTTTACAATGTATTGGTGCAGTCCTTTACTAGTACGCAAGCTGCAACCTAGAGAGAGCTACAACCCTCTCTCATTCTCTAGCTTCTCCTGGAAGGGAACTACAACCCCCTTTAGCTCTTGTACTAGCCAAGATACTAGTATGTAGGTGCTGGCCTACAGAAGGCTACAACCTTCTCTTTCTTCCTGGGACCACGTTTCATAAATTTTCAGACTGGGTCCATGGACATCAATCAATCATCAACCATTATCCCTTTTACCAATTAGATCTGAATCAAGTAAATACTTCTCTGACAGTTGTACCCAAAACACAGTACCAGAAACCACACACCAAAATATGAACCAAGAACACAGCAGCAATTAATAGAAGCAGCTTCACAACTCAAAACATATATGCTATTTCAATAACCTGCAATATCCGTGCATACGCTTCTATGTTTGGAACAACCTACGTATATGTTGTTTTCATTCACTGAACCAGCGTGTATATGCACCTTCGCTTCACTGAACCTACGTACAGATCTATAAAGGATAATTCTCACTTTCAGAGATTCAAACACTAATTAACCTAGATTATCAGCATTATAGATCAAGCAAGCACCACGTATAATAGACCAAAATCATACAAAGATACTATCATTCAAGCTTAAAGATTATGACCCATTAATAGAACTTATCCTTCTCTTTGTGCTAAGGTTCCTCCTTTATTCAGATCCAGATCCACACCATAACCCAATTACCAATATTCCAGATCTACCACTTTATTAGATGTTCAATAATAATTCATATGATCATTTGCCACATGATCTCCTTCCTCTTTTATAGTCTTAGGCCTTCCACAGTACCATGGTCCAAAACCATAATAAACCAATACCATGAACCCAATACCAGGGATCAACACATCTGATGAGACACCATGGTCCAAAACCATAGGTTCAAATCCCAAGGACTAACTACCACGGTCCAAAAGAAAGTTCTCCAACATATACGTGCCTTTGTTACGCCTAACCCACATGTATACGCGTCTTATTCTAGATGAACTTGCGTACATGCCTTTTCCTTCATTCTAAAATCCTAAATTGAGATCTGTTACCAAAGAGAGTTGCCATCAAGGACAACATCTGTGTCATGGCTCTAAACCTGTGCCATAATTCCAACCTGTGCCATAATGCCAACATCATCCAGTTCTCAAACTGTGAGCTGCAGTAGCCCTCTGTATCCTCTTTCCAATGCCACCAATCTGACCCCAATTGGATTCTCCAATGAAGATTTATGCCAAATCTCCCATAGTGACCTGATTATAGACTAATTAATTAGAGCGAACTTGTATGACATGCCACGTGTCCCTGTTTTGACCTTTGGCTCTAAAAAATATATGCAAGCAACTATAGTCCGTCCTCTTTCTATACCTTCTTAAGAAATTTCAATCTGATTCTCAGAGAGAAAGTTATGACGATTTTCCCCAGGTCACCTGTTTTGAATGTAATTCAGGATTCTGCAAAAGGACCAACTTCCTCAGATCATATCACCAAAAATATAGCGCGAAAAGCTCTAAAATTAGGACCTGCAATTCAGGGCGATGTCTTCTCAAACGGATTTTTTTTTAGCTTCTGAAATGTCACAGAACAAAAGTTATAGCGAAAATGCCACAATGGCCTATTTGGAGCAGCGAAACCCTAGAATCCAAAGCTCTGATACCAAATGTTATGAAACCAGTTCAAGAAAAGATAGAAAAGATAGATCAACGCGTTAGAATTCAGCCTCTTTGAGGGGGCAACCTCCTTTACGTTATATAAATGAACAATTCTTGGATGATTCAAATGACAAAACCTCCTTTCTATATATAGGCATCTAACGAGTCACAATATAACCCATCCGACCCAACAATAATAATATAAAGCCACAAAAATAACAATAGAGGGATTCTATGGGGCACAGTAATAACAATATGGGGACAATAGGGGCACAACAATATTAATAAGGGGCACAACTACAATAATAATGGGGTAATAACCAGTATTATAGGGACCCAATATCATTCCATTTGGCATATGTAATAAACCCACTAAATTTATGAGATTAATGAATGATATATTGCACCCTTTTATAGATTCATTTCTTATTTCCTATTTCGATGATATACTAGTATATAGCGCTACTTGGGAGGATCATATGTCAAATTTCATGCAAGTGCTAGAAACATTGAAGAAGAACCAACTGCTAGCAAATCTTAAGAAGTGTGAGTTTGAACAACAGTATTTGGTGTATATGGGGTATGTGATTGGTAGAGGGGAGTTGAATATGTATCCTTACAAGATGGAATCCATCATGAAATGGCCTATGCCTACTAATTTTTATGAGGTTAATAACTTCATTGGAGTAGCATTGTACATGAGGAAATTCATAGCCTTGTTTTCAGCGATAGCTGCACTACCCCACGCCATCACAGAAAGTGGCAAGAGTTTCTAGTACAAAAAAGGTCAACAAAGGGCTTTCGAAGAGCTAAAGAAGAAGACCAGTCATGCACAAGTTCAAGAATTACCAAACTTGTAGCAACCCTTCGAAGTGGAGACAGATGCAAGTGGGTTTGGTATAGAGGTTGTGTTGATGTAGGGAGGAAGGCCTATATGCTACCATTCTGAATTATTTCTTGGGGAAGTCCTCAACTACCCTACCTATGAAAGGGAGTTATATTCCATGGTGCAAGTTGTGAAGAAATTGAAGCATTATCTAATGGGGAAGGAGACAGTAATCCACACATATCACCAATAATTATAACACTTGCAGATCCAGAGTAAGCTACAACAGGCCATGCATTACAAGTGGATGGGATTTTTACAGTGATTTCATTTGGTGATCAATTATAATAAGTGAAGCACAAACAAGTTGGCTGACATGCTTTGAAGGCCACCCACATCAAAGATGACATATTTGGGGACTCTTATGCACATGGAGTCATTCACCCATAATGCATATAGAGAGGCATATTCAGGAGATCAAGACCTTAATGAGGTGTATTAGCAGTTGCAAACTCAGAGTCATGTGTACGATGGTGACAACATCATTGACTACCATCTCAAGGATGGGTTACTCTATAGGGAAGATAATCTATGTGCTCCTAAAGGTTAGCATTTGCAGTAGATCATAGAGGCTAACACCTCCAAGGTTGCAGGGCACTTTGATGTAGGGAAGATTGTGTCCAACTTACAGAGGTATGTGTATTGGCCCAATATGGAATAGTAGGTATCTAATTTCATAACAGGATGCATCCTTTATTGTACCAACAAGCCTGGGAACAAGAAATAAGGTCTATATCATCCCTTACCTATACCTACTCATCCTCGAGAAATCATTTCCATGGACTTTGTGGGAAGTTTATTGACAACCAAGAAGGGACATGACTACTTGTTTGTGGTAGTTAACGAGTTCAACAATATTTTTTTTTTAGATGCCCTATAAAAAGACCATCAATAGGAAAGAAGAAGAAAAAATGTTCTTTTGATAGGTCTGGGTGCACTTTGGGATACCAAGGAACATCATTTTAGAGATGGATATAATATTTCTTAGTGCATTCTAGATTAAATTTTGGGAGAATATGGACATGAAGTTTAAGATATCTACAACATTCCATCCATATAGATGAGTAGACTAAAGTACCCAATGGGACTTTGGTGCAACTTATGTGAGGACAAAAATAGAAGTATCTTAAGACCTGAAATGAAAATATGGTATATATACAACATTCTTACAATAGAGCAGTCCACACTTCTACAAGAATGCCCACATTTGAAACTTGTTTAGGATATTTTCTGCCTTCATCTTTGGATATTGCATATGGGTAGCAAGGAGGAGTGAGGGATCACAGGAGATGCTTTCAGAGCTAAAAATTTGATAGAGAATATCAGGTAGATCTATCGACATGTACAAGAAGCACTACATAAGTCCCAAGACAGGTATAAGGTTAGGCATGATAAGCATAGAACAAAGAAATCATTCAAGGTAGGAGACAAAGTATGGCTACAGTTGAAGAAGGAGAGACTGTAGGGGCCTGGTAAGAAAATCAAGGCTCCCAGATAAGGTCCCTTTGAGATACTAGAAAAGGCGGGTGATATTTCCTATTAACTTAGTTGAACCATATATATGCATTTACTCAGTTGTGAATGTAGAGAATTTGAGACTTTATGAGCCTTCCATGGTAGATCAGGAAGAGGAGAAGGCCCTACCTTCTATGGAGTATTTGGCACCAGATGCTTAGGTAGATTTTACAAAATATATATTTTTGTAGAATATGTCCAAAAGTACAAGACATAAGAAACGCCGCCTTTGGCAAATTGGATTGAAGGGAAAAATACTAGGCAAACTAAATGGTACACCAGAGAGAAGGTGGAGGAAACATATCCTCACCTCATTTAGTAAAATATTTTGGGGACCAAAATCCTTTGAAAATGGGGAGCTGTGATCTAGATTGGATCATTATATTATTTTTCATCCATCTCAATGCATTTGTAGTAGAAAAAGTGGAGGAATAAGCTCACGAGACCATTTTTACTAGTGGGACCTAGTTTTTGGAAAAACGGGTTCTAAAACCTTCCAAGAGTTTTTTGAGGCATCAAAATACATTTTTTTGGGGTAAAAGTTATCTTCTTTAGTGCCACACCATTTCATTTTGTTCTACACACATATATCTTTCCAATGGAGAAAGAATCATGTCAATCTGACTTCATATGAAAAAGTAATACCACTCATAATTTGACCTTCCTGTTTTCATACCTATAGTTTGGGAGAATAACATAACAACCCCCATTATTCATGTAAAATGAGCTACCCAATTTTTTTGATATAAAAGACTCTAGAATAGTCTATATTGTAACTCTAGTTGAGAGTTGATGTAGTCAAAATTAGAAACTAGTACACTATCACACTTTGTTATAACCTGGACACTAGGAGGAATAGGCATTCCATTCTTTCGAGAGAATTTTGTTCCATAGCTAAGCAAAGGTATCCAGGATATATATGAGGTAGAGCACACAAGTAGGAATTTTACACAGTAGTAGCCCATGGGCCACAGGAATTACTTCTTTGTACCTGTAGCCATATTTCTAGACAGAGAAAGAGAGCGAAGTGGCCTCACCTTCCAGCTGGGTTTTTCTCCCAAAATGGCTTCCCAGAGAGCATATCTTGTGTCTTATGTGTGTGAGAGAGATTATTTTTTCATTCTCTAATTTAATTCACAATTTCCATTCTCATGCATTCACTAATTACAGTTAAATATGCAAATCTAGAATTTTTAATAAAACCATGATAGCGTAGAATATCAAATTTTTAATATAATATTATCAAATATGTATTGACAAAGTAGCCAATGGAATATCGACAAAATTTTATAGATCAATGTACATACAAAACTAAGAATTGAGAGAAGGAGTTAGAAAAAAGTAGTTGAGGAAGAGCTCAAAAATATCAGAAGAAGAAGAAGAATAAGAAGAAAAATATCTTCTACTCCAAGGAAGACAGTGAACCGTTTAGGGAAAGCAGTGAAGAATCCTCTAATGGAGAAGAATAGGAACGCATTATCATGGAATTTAAATCTAAAACTAAATTTGAATACAAATCAGATTTTGAAGGAGTGGTGGATGTCAAAGCATATCTAGTCAGTGCACTTGAGGAGTTGAAGAAGGTTATGAAGAAGAACACTATGCTAAAAGAACAACTTATATAAGATGAGGAAGTTATGCATAATTGTGAAAATTAATATTATAATCATAAAAATATAAAGTTAGAAGAGACTGTCAAAATTGATGAAATTCTAGTTCAATAATTAAAGGACAAACAAAAGAGTCGTGATAGACTAGAGGATGAAAATGAAGTTCTGTATGTAATTCTTGTTAGTGTGGCAAGTAGAAAAGGATGAACTTCAAGAAAAGTGAGTATTCCACATTCAGAGTACTAGAGCTATTTCAGATAGACATCTACATCCCCACAAGGACAAAATGTCCAAGATGTGAGAAGTACTTTACTTTGTTCATTGATGATTTCCCTAGAGTTACATGGATTGTGCTATTAAAAGAAAAAATAGATGCTTTGAGCAAATTTAATATATTCAAGGCTCAGGTTGAGAACGAGAAAGATTTGAAGATCAAGGGACTACAATAAAAAATAGGAGAGTTCAATTCAATGGAATTCAAAGAATTTTGTGAACATCATGATTTCAAAAGGAAGTATTATATTTCCACGACTTGTCCACAAAATTAGGTGGTAGAATGAAAGAACATAATTGTACAAGATATGGCTAGAGAAATGAGGGATGAGGGAAATTAGGCACACACCTTCTATGGAGAAGTAACCAAATCCACCATCTATTTGATAAATATAACTCATCTTAGACCAAATAGCAATAATACCCCCTATGAGTAGTGGAAAACAAGATGAGCCTTAATAAAGAACCTAAAGGTATTTGACAACAAGAATTATATAAATATAAATGAAACAAAGATAGAAAATTTTATTCTGATGTAGATGAGGGAATTTTCATTGGATATTAAAGTAGGAGCAGAAGATACAATTGATGTAAAAAATGACCAATAGAATAAAAAATTGCATATATGTTGGATTGGATGAAGTCATATCCCAAGAGAAATAAGATCTAGAATGTAACAAAAAATTCAAGTGTGTAGAAGCTAAAGAGATAGAGGAATAAGAATATGGAGATTTGCAAGAAGAACAAGATTAGGATTTAAAACTATCATGTTATAAATATAAGGCTCCCTCTAGATATGTGAAGATGAAGTATCCTAAGAGTCAGATAGCTAGAAGTAAAGATATTAGTGTGTAGATCAAAAGGAGATATATAGGAAGTCCTCCATAAGGAAAAATTGCACTATTGTCCTATATAGAGCCCAAAAAATTCAACAAGGAAAGAGAGGACCAATTTTGGATCAAAGAAATGAATGGAGAATTGGATGAAATAGAGAACAACAATACTTGGGAATTGGTTCCAAGACGAAAGGAAAGGAATGTCATGGACACAAAGTTGGTTTTCAAAAAACACCAAGTTAAGATGGCCATGTTGTGAGGAACAAGGAAAATATAGTTTGTAAATGCTATTCCCAAGTCGAAGGTATTTATTTTGAAGAATATTTTTCTCTTGTAGCTATAATAGAGGTTATAAGAATGTTCTTGGAATTTTCTAGTTACAAAAAATTTAAAGTTTATCGAATGGATGTCAAGTTAGCCTTTCTCAATGGAGAGCTAGAAGAGGAAGTCGATATCGAGAAACTAGAAGGTTTTTTGCTCTTAGAGAATGAGGACCATGTGTACAAATTAAAGAAATCTCTATATGGGCTAAAACAAGCTCCAAGAGCATGATGTGCTAGAATGGACAATCATCTACAACATCAATGATTTATAGGAAGAAAATAAATGAATTTGTACATTGAATGTGAAAATGATAATATGTTTAACATTGTTGTCTATGTAGATGAAATTATTTTTGGAAGTGATTTGGAGTAGATGGAACATCAATTTTTTGATGCAATGAAAAAGAGTTTGAGATGTCCATGTTAGGAGAGCTATCATTCTTCCTTGGCTTGCAAATTGCTCAATCAGAAAATGGTATTTTCATCTCCCAAATTAAGTATTTGAAAGAAACTCTTAAAACATTTGGGATGGACGACTATAAAATTGTGTGTACATGTATGGTGATTGGTTTTCAACTGAGAAAAGATCATGAGTCCGCTACAATAAATCAAATGATAAATCCATGATTGGAAGTTTGTTATACCTAACTACTTCTAGGTAAGATATCATGCAAGTGGTAGGAAAGTAGGCTCAATTTCAGGTAAGTCCAAAAGAAAGTCATGTTAATTGAATCAAGAAGATATTCAAGTACCTTAAGTGTACAATAGACTATGCTCTATAGTATGAAAGATGTAAGAGTTTTTTTTTTAAATGCAATTACCGATGTTAATTGGGTCGTAGTGTTGATGACATTAACAATATTGGTAGAGTAGTGTTATATTTGGAGAAATGTTTAGTGCCATGGGCAAGCAAGTAGAAAAACTCAATTTATTTATCTACAACATAAGCCAAGTACATAATTGTACTGACATATTGTACCCAAATTATGTGGATGAAGTAGACACTGAAGGAATTCAAAGTTGAGTTTAATGATCTAATTCCCATTCTATGTGATAACATAACTTCCATTAGCATTTCAAAAGACCTTGTTATGCAATCGAAGACCAAGAATGTTCTAATTAAATATCATTTTTAAGAGGTCAAGTCAATCACAATGTTGTTAGAATGGAATATGTTTCTACTAATGCGAAAGTTATGGATATATTCAAAAATTCACTTCCTAAAGATCCCTTTAAATATCTCTAATACAAGTTGGGAGTGGTTCTCCCCCATTAAAATGACTCTGAGTGTTTGACAATAAACAACTACTCAATTTCGAGAGAAATATCACAAGTAGGTTGTAAGAGCATAACGATTTATAAGAGTAGTACAATTAACTTCCATGGTATAATGATTGTGGAAACTATGTTGGTTGGAGAACGCAGATAATTAAAGGGATAGTCTTAAGTTTAATGCACTATTTTCCATCGATGTAAAAGTGGGATAAGATATCATTCTCAAACATTTCTCGATTCATTAGGTTGTAGGGGGTAATGATCATTAATACTCATAGAAAGAAACTTAGCAAGGCTTAATAATTAATCAACCACGATAAGTATCACAGTCAAGGGGAGTATTGAATGTAGAAGAAGATTTAGCCCAACTGGTTTAATGGGAAGTGTTTTTGAATACCATGTTCTATGTTTTATTGTTGCATGTCATTTCCATTGTCATCAATTCCTTAGAAATGTTTGTCATAGTTCCCATCAATGCCAAAAGGGGAGATTTTTTGACATAGTGTTGGAGGTTGTTGGACATAATGTTGTCATTGAATTTGAACTTGTGATTGGTCTTAAAGATTGATGTTGTGCATTCATTAATGTCAAAGGTAGCATCTAACTGGTTATTTAGGTCATTGGTATATAATCATCATAATATCATAATAATTGAAGTATCCTTAAAAACATTATGACTATGATTGGTGGGTGTGTGGTTTAATGGTGATTGGTCTTGGAGATTGATGTTGTGCATTCATTGATGTCAAAGGACACATCGATTTGGTTGTATAGGTCATTGGTAGATAATCATCATAATATCAAAATAATTGAAGTATCCTTAAAAACGTTATGACTATAATTGGTGGGTGTGTGGTTTAATGGGTTATTGGTTGAAGGAAATTTCTTTGAGTAATATAAGCTTGGATGTTGTTGTAAATTACATGATTGAATGGTCATCAAAAATACCTTTCTAATGGTATATTATAGTTTATTAAAATTCTAAGGGTTTTGGAGATATAGCTAGTTAAAATTGGAAAAATTCCAGAGCCTCATGGTTCCATTAGTGAAACATCATCATGCCCTTGGACTCTTGCTGATGAGGTAATGTGTGGAGGAAATTATCTTCTAGCCCTGTGGATAATAGAGCCTAAGAGATGGACACTCCTCTCACTATATGATGGGAATGTTAATGAACCTCCCTTTGAATTTAGCTAATGAGATAATTCATGGAATAAACTATCCCACAGTCCCATGAGACAGAGCTGAGAGGTGGTATTTAACACTGGAAAATTTTGGAAATATTCATTTCTCACCTATGCATTTCTGCATTTCAAGTAGTGGCGTGTTTTTTTTTGGATTGTGCCACAATAAACTAATGAAAGAGATGGAGATGGAGATGGAAGAATGATTTTTAACAACGAAAATGGTTGAAAGGTCTAAGAAACAAACATTGTGATATGCGAAACTTCTTTGTCAAAGGACATGAAGTTCCACGCTTTGTCCTAGAGCTAAAAGAATTTGAAAATGTTTCAAGAGGATGAATGAGGTTAAAAAATAGAGAGAAGGAGACAATAATTTTGCTGTTAGTCAACAAATTTCTCAAGGTATCATAAAATGCACTAGGGGTTGTGTTTCTAAACTTTTTATGTGTTATTAATAAAGGGCTTATTGTTGAAAAATGTAACTAGGTTTAGTCTTCATAAAATGTATTTGTTAAAATAATTTTTATTACTATTACAATGACTTACTGAAGCATAGGTTTCATGCTTCGCTCATCATTTTATTAGTCAAATTCCCCATTGTGGACTCCCAGGATTAATAACAAGTCATTAGATTCATTGTATATTTTATGAGACCCTTATTGGGCTTTCGAATGATGTAAAAATAATTATTTTTGAGTCAAAGATGAATTATGTAACCTTCGCACCAAATCAACCTTACAGAGATCAAGTTGGCCTCGACTGAGAAATTTGACCTCACCAAAAGCCCATATATTGAATCATATTAAACTGATTTGGACACACTCTCTCTCACATGTTTGATATCCAAGAAAGAGTTGGGAAAAGTGCGAAGGTGAAGATGGAGGTTAAAAGGGGTGCGAGTTTGGCTAAGAATGAAGGGAAGGACACAATCGAAGTTTTGGGATCTCTCTCTCTCTCTCTCTCTCTCTCTCTCTCTCTCTCTCTCTCTCTCTCTCTCATGTGGGGTAATTTAGGAGATAGAAGTCTCTATGTGAAAGTCAAAGTTGTTGTTGCTTCCAACTGATGTCGGAAGTTTCCAAGTCAAAGTTGTTGGGGTCAAAGTGTTGTTGCTACTTGGTCGAATTTTGGATCGAAAAAGGAAAGGATGGCTTGGTATGGAGGAGGTCTATGTCTAGGTTGAAGAGTCTCAAGAAAAGCTATTGAAGGAAGATATTTTGGCTAGGGTTTCCCCTAGATAGGGGTTTCTCCTTCACATAGTGCCTACATCTTGTGTCTTTTGTTTTTGTGATCTTCATGCACACATAATTTGGTAATTTCTTAATGAAATATAATATAAAAAATAATTAAAACAAGCCAACATAATTCACAAGTAATTAATAAGAAAGAGAAATTTAACCCTAGTTCTACGAACATTGATTTCTCAATGCTTATGACGAGGGCTTTGGGCTATTTAAACAACGGCTTATGACTTGAGGCATGACATGATAATTCCATGGTTTCAACCTTAGACATATGATGCTGAGAAAAGGGATAAGCCTTAAGCAACATGTATGACTGAGGATTTGACATCATATCTCTGTACAAAATTAAATAAACAATTGTGTAGCTAGACAATTGAGAATTAGGAGAGAAGGAGATGGGCTATCATAACTAGAAGTGATGGATAATTACCAATTGTATGAAAAATTGATCTCATAATTGGGAGTGATGGATAATGACTAGCTATATGAAAATTGAATGATCAGGAGTTCACCGAGATTAATATCAGCTCAGAAGAAGAAGGTTGCGTGAAATAAGAGATTATGGTGGTTATAGGTTAAAGACAATATTTGGCACATTATAACTATGTACAAAGTGTGAGCATAGCAAAACAAGATGTACATAGGATGGAAGCATAGAGAAGTACTCTTTGAAGTAGTAGAAAAACTCAAGAATAATTTCTTAAGCCCATAGAGAATTGAATGAAGCTCTAGTTCTTGAGTAGTGTGAAATTTGTCTTAGAAAAAAAGTCACAGTTATCTGAATAAGGAGAGATATCCAAGGTGTGAATGTGATGAGTGTAATGAGAGAAATAGACCCCAATAATGAGGAAATCAAAAAATAGTGTTGTGGATTGAGGGAGTGTGTGTGGCTGCAAAGGATTGAGAAGCATGTAGAGGTAATGAAGTTGGAGGGGAGAGATGTCTATATGAGAGCAATGAAATTAGAGTGAATTCAAATTAGAGAATGTTGATAGTGATCTCAGTTTGGAAATCCCATGAAAGAGTAAGTCAGATTGGGAGAAGTAGGTTAGTTCCTGCACAAATCTGATGTTGGTGCCTCTAAGCAAGTTGGTGCTTGCATATGTGAGGGGTTTGGAGCCTCTTCTGAATTGGTAAACTCAAATATTGATGTAAATATTGTTGGTGCTCATATTTTACATAATAATACAAACTAAATCTCTGGTGGTCTTTCTCCAAAAATGGTTTCCACGTTAAAAAATTTGTGGGCAATGGTGAATGCATTTTTCTTAAGTGATTTCTTGTAATTTTATGAAAAAAATGTCTTTAAAGAAGTGAAAATGTTATAATGACTGATTTATCTCTCCCTCCTTTCAATATTACATGATTCCCAACACTATTTTTAGATTTGTCTCATCTTGTGCATTTTTTATATTGTAAATTGATGTTGCCCCCTTGATGAGGCCTATAACTAATTTTGTGTCTAATTCTCAAGGTGTGTAACTAATACTTCTCTTTATATGTTGATGTTATTTGGGTGTTTATAATCTAATGGTAACTAACTAACTACTAAGTACCCAAACTAGATAGTTTAGTGTAGGACCATAACATGTCATCACCCTAAAAAGGCAATGATTTTCCTTAATGCTGGAGGCATGGAAACTATTTTAAAATTACCACGAGTTCCAAGTGACATATTTTGTATATTTATATTAGATTAAAATTTATTAGATGGTATAAGGACATAGTCAACACTTTGTAGTGGCCAAAAATGCTTTACACCAGGACCAAATAATACTTGCAAATTTGGTTGCATTACCTTCTTCGAACAAGAAACATGAAAATATATATTTTTCTTGGACTGCAATGGAAGAGCCAATAGATAGGTAACTTTCTAATCCAATGGAGGATTTAATGTAGCCCATATCATTTTAAATGAGATATTGGTAGAAATTATCTATGGGAGAAGTATGCTTATAAGGTTGAAGATCAAGAAATTCTTGATATTTTTAAACAAAAGAACACTCACAAATGTTAGAAAACCTCTTGTGTCATATGATATTCATCCACCAATAAGTTATCCTTAAGTATGTAGAGATCAACCTCTCTAGCGTGAAGCATGCAATTTATGGCTTTATCCTTAGACATGCCTAGTATAGATGAAACCACTAGAAGGGAGCTTTGGCCACAAACCACTTTATAAGTTGTCATTTTGATAGATCCTTAATTAGTTCTATTGTACCATTATTTTAGATTGGGTAGCCACCTTTCCTTCTAGTGCTTCCTCTCTAAAGAAAAGCATCCAAAGAACTAGCTTACCATTTATATTGAAATATTAGTTTGAGGATGGTAAATCATTCTCATCGACAACTAGGAACCCTAGATTTTAAAAAAATACTGCAAAAAATTGTTGGAAAATGTGAGGTTACGATCCAACAAAATAGAGGTGGGCATACAATAGAACTTAAAATTGTGATCCATGAAAACTGGACAAATAAGGAAGGTGTAAATTTGGTGCAATAGGGAACAAAGGCGATATTCAGAAAGAAATTCAACTACCACCATGATAATTGATTTGCTTCTTTTCGCTGAGAGGCACCATATACAATCAATGGAAGTGCTAGTTAATATAATGTCTCATATTTGAATTGGTTACAAATCTTGCAAAGTGATAATTGTTTCCTTTTCTTTCACTAGGAAAGCATCGCATAGTGCTACAAAAATATAGATTTGAATATGGAAAACATGTTGGATTTGATTTAATATGCTCTACATCTCACCTTCTCATATATGCCACCACCCTTCATCATGTCTCAATTAGAAATCATATTTAAAAAATTGTGAACTTCATAGACATACCACAGGGTTTTCTTTATATCTCACTCAAGAATAAAATTGTAGTTACTATCACGATAAAGTATTTTTTTGTTTCTTGTTTTTAATTTTCATGGCCATGCCACTATAATTCCCTCCACAAAATTAACCACCTCTTTCCCATTTGCTATCTAAAATGCTAGATTAAAACAATTTTAATTTACCCAACCCTTAAAAAAAATCATTTCAAACATAAAGAAAATTGCAGAATTGTTTGGACATTAGCACTATATGGACTATCAATGCTATCAATGAACAAATAAAACAAGCATTGTCTCATCATATCCCTAAATTTTTCACTCACTAGTGTTTGTGTCTCTTCATTTTTTATTCTTAATAGATTACGGTTAAGATAAATGTAAGTTGATATATATATATATATATATATATATATATATATATATATATATATATATATATATATATATATATATATATATATATATTATATATATATATATATATATATATATATATATATATATATATATATATAGATAAGCTAATGAATCACCAGTGCTTGCTTAATAAATCATGGGTTATAATAAACATAAGTTAATAATTCACTACTACTTGAAAAAAATTATTAATGTAAAATCTAATCATCTCTTAGAAATATGTCACAATAACAAAAAATTCTTGTAATCTTTCCTAAATCAAGACCACCCATAAGTGATAACACAAAAACCATGAACCATGTTAAGATTGGAATGAGTAAAAATACTGTGATATCAACTTCAATTTACAACCAAAAATATAAAAATATGATGTCATCTAATGTCACATAGATGCAAAGGAGCTGTCGTGAGCATAGCGGTTTATGGTTAAGGACAAACCTACAACGGCAGACCTGCAAAGATCACAACAACCTTGCCAACACCTTCCATCAATACGACAAACCATAAGCGACAAGGAGCAGCGCTGAATCATAAGTCTCTCCCACGGGGAGGACATGTTGCCTCCCCCCAATGAAAATGAAAACACTCAAATGCATGAGGAAGCTTTCAAGCAAACTGTCTAGGATGAAACGAGAGTAGGACAGGATACACAAGCAGACAAGATGACCAACAATGAGAATCCCAAAGTGACATCGGCCACCTGCAAGCTAGTTGCAGCTGAAAGACCTAAGATTGAGCTCCCAAGCAATCGGATAAATGCTCAAATCCAGTACATGAAGGATCATTCCGTGATTGGGAAATTTATAGGCTTTTGGCCTATGGAGAAAGCTCTGCATGGTTGGATTGCAGCCAAGTGGAAGCTAAAAGGACACATTACCTTATAGTTGGGCCCTAAGGGATTCTTCACGGCAGTTTTCAACTGTCTAGAAGATAGAAACAGAGCCCTCAATCGAGGGTCGTATTTTTTCAATGTCGCTAGACTGTATCTGAGGGATTGGATTGAAAGATTCAATCCAGATAAAGAATATCTTTGTTGGGCACCAGTTTGGATCCGTCTATACTCCCTCCCTCTAGAGTACTAGGATGAAGATTCACTACAAGATATTGGCAATGGTCTAGGGGAATTCATCAAAATTATGGAGGAAACAAAACTCCAAAGATATACCTCATATGCCTGAATCTACGTCTATATGCATCTCAGCAAGTCTCTTCCAGATGCGGTAAGTCTTTACCATGACAATTTTGAATGGGTAAATCAATAAATTATGAACATGTCCCGTTTTGCTACAAGAAATGCCATGCCCTTAGCTATTTGTTTTGCGGCTACCCTTCAAATCTGAAGACCTTATCCCCCACCTCTTCTGATTAATCTAATTCGAATGGATTTACGAAATTCACCAATTGCAAAAAGAACCACAAAAAACATATTTCAAACCCGAAGACACCTGCTACCAACTCTTCCATGCCTTCCACAAGTAATAATTTTGAAACCCTGGCTTAGCTGGAGATAAACAACTCTAATATCCCTTCTCCCTCTCAGGAGCCACCCAAGACAAAATCCCAATCCACCCCTACTAGCTCAAAGAAAACCTAGAAGTCTGAACAAACCATAGACCTCACCTCTTCCTCTCCCAATACGGTACCAGCATGGAACCCTCAGGGCATGGATGTGGACAACACATAGCCCTCTTTCATAGCTGCAACGGAAAATACATAGGAAAGGAGCGAAAGCCAACACATGGAAGAGGAACTTGAAAGCATAGATATTGGAGATCTAGATATACTAGGCTTGGAACAAGCCTGAAAGACAAAAAATTATGACAAGATTCTAGAAAGATAGATGGAAAACCTGGAAGTGATTCTTTCCAGAGCACAATAGAAAAGAACACTCGTCATATAGAATAGAAGTCAATGGTGTTGGAGAGGTAAATCCTCTCTACGGATAGAGGCGATCCCTACTAGCCCAACAGGGGTCTAGCAACAATCAAACAATGCTATACTGCAGGTTCCTAGTTGTAGTTAACAAGTGGGTAAGAGAAACCTACTTGGATTCCAACGCTATGTTTGTCGAAGAGATGATCCTCTCGCTCCTTCGCTCCAGCCGATCACAATTCTCCGCTATCCCCGCGGACGAACACCTGGACAAGCAAAGAGAGAGCAAACAAGAGCGTAAAATCTACTAACGACAACTATGTATCAGTCAGGAAGGATACAATTTACATCAATCATTCATAGGGCAAATGGAAATGGAACCATAAGAATAGTCATCTATCTTTATTGACAGAAAATAGAGTAAGGTACAACCGAAGTCCTGACGCTGAGTCCTTCTCTAGAGGGTCCAGCCAGCATATCTTCCAAGCATTCACCTTTGAATCAAATCTCCCAAGTCAAAGAGGTCTCTCTCTCACATACAAAGCAACAAGCTCATGACCTTCCTCAAGCTCAAAGCAATCCTCACACAACACACCAAATGCCCATAAAGAACAGCACTAATGCACTAAGAATTCCTCAATCAAAGTCTATGTGTCCCAAACTAAAAAACTAGCTGCTCATGGGCAATGGAAGAGGCTTATAAAGAGAAGGAGCCTCCATGAATAGGTAAAGGATGAGCTTTCCCCCAAGATAAGTGGATGGTGAGTCGAACAGACGTACCAGAGAAAGGATGGCGACCTCAACAATGTTAACAACCAAGTCTGGAGGGATCTGGAAGGTTGGTTGTTAGAACAAATTCGCCCAAACAGGATCAGTGCGGGTGAAACATTGGGTTGGCGCACTGACATCGCAGACCAACTACAGAGGAGTTCTGGTCAGCGCTCAACGGGAAAAACAGTGGGTGCGCTGTCCGTAAAATGGGACCAGCGTGGAAAAGACGTGTGCTTCCGCGCTGGCAGTGCATCAGATACACTGGGATCTGCCCGTCAGCGCGGTTATTTGATTAACAAACGCGATGATTCATTTAACTTAGGTGAAGAGGGTTTTTTAGCCATTTTGAGGAGCATGAGCATAGGTGAATGTGGTTTCACAACACAGTGGGGAGACTGACATGATGGTAGTGACATTTTACTGTGTAACAGATGCCCCCTAAAGCATGAAGCCCGAGAGAGTGGGAGGGGTGAAATGCTTTACAAGATTGCTGGAGTGGAACACTACTGGAGAGAACCTGCAGGCGGACACAACTGATATTTCAATTACATGTAGTCTAGGAATGGGCGCAGCCATCCAGAAGACATATAGAAAAAGGGTCTGTGGCATGGACGCAGCCACCCAGCTAAGAAGACCATAATGATAAGAGGTATGGTTGCAGCCATCCTTAAGAGGACTCAGGTATGGTCGCAGCCATCCATCAATGAGTCATGTAATGATGTCCCACAAAATCGCAACCTGGTCCATAATGGATTAGAACCAGGGTCTTGCGCTCCATCTGAACCCAAACAAAGTACAAGTTCAAACATGTGAATATATGTGTTGAAGTCGAACATGCTTGAACATCGTCTGATTACCAGCCAATGATGAGAGTTGTTAACAGATGCGAGAGGGGCCACCAATAATGACGATGGTCCTCAAGGTACTATAGGTACAATCCATGGCATGTGAATAAATGAACTGATGTCGAACACCCGCAGAATCATCCGATCAGAGGCCAATGATGAAAAACTCACGTCGAACACGAAGAACCTGCCATTAAGGCATGCAGGCCCCAAGGTACCTGAAGGGAGTCTCTAGGTCACTCCTGGATAATGAGCTGAAGTCGACAGGAAGTGATATTTATCGAAGATGGGCCATAATGTTTCCCACATCATCGACGCGAGACGGGTAGAGACAAGTTCTGTTTTGCATGAAATATCAGAGGGAGGTTATACTTGCAGAGGTCAACTTCTCTTGAACATATCGGCGGCACATTGACGGATTTGGCAGTATTTGGGGGTCAAATGACCAGAGGTCGTAATGAAAGGACAATGAGTAGATGAGTGGCCAAATAGGATAACCCAAACCCATGAAGACAAAAGTGAAGTGAGATGAGATGTCCCCACCCAGACACGAATGCAAACAGTGCCATGTTCAAGAGCGACATACTGCCGATGACGACGATTACGGTTCCTTTATTTCCCCCCGCCATTTCTGGCGAGTACCCCGATTATTTTTGGATGACAAGCTTGACGGGGATAGCATATGCTTGGAGAGCGTCATTTCGACGAAGTCTGATGTCATTCAGTTTTAACGAGCCTGACAAAGGAGAAGCTCGGCGCCTTTTCACGTTTAGAGAGTTTGAAAAGACAGCTGAAAAGGAAACTCCAGGGGGGTGCTTTTTCGTATAGTTGTGTCTCTCGAGCTCGAAAAAGTATAAAACGATGCTCGAAAGAGCCGCCCGATCATTACGACCGAGGAGTACTTTTCATAAGTAGTGACTTTGACCCGAAAAAGTAAAAAAGCGGTCAGAAGCACGTCGTTTCGGAACCAATAACGAGTGCGAAACGACAAACACCCGGCAATCTTTTTGGTTTAAACGGTCAAAAAAGAGCTTTAAAAGCAACCGCCTCTTATTCCTTTCAGACGAGCTGAGAGGAAGCTTGGCAATCTTTTCTTGTTTTATGTCGGAAAAGAGCTTAACAACGACATTTTTCGGGGATCAAGTGTATAGAAATCCACCGTGACCACGTTGGTTCCGAGGACCTGCACATGACAAATACACGCGTAAAAACTGTTTGACACGCTGGAAAATCATAATAGAATATGCATTAAGACATAATTTAACACATCTAGATGAGTTGATAGCAAAACTATAGTAAAAGACTCACATTTACGAAGAAATTTGACCAAATTTGGAAATTTTACTATAAATAGGAGGTTTGTAAAACCATTTTTACCATTTTACCATTGGAGCTCTGAAGGATGTGAAATTACTACAAAGTTGACGGAGCTGATTCTTCCTCATCTGGATGTTGATTTCCCGACTGCTTGTTCCAGGTAGGTTCCTCTTGCCCTGCCTTGCATTTTGATTATTATTTTATCTAATTTGACCGTAAGATTTGGCCATTTGGCCAAAATCTTTGTGCGTTGGAACGCTCTCGGTCAGCGCGGGTTTCCCCATTGGGTCCGCACTGACCGGGTTTTCCAACACGTAGCCTGTTCTGGGTCAGCGCGGAAAACCCGTGTCCTTCCGCACTGTCCCAGTGAAAAATACACGGGGCGGCCATTTCCAGTGCGACTGTTTTAAAAACATTCGCGCTGGCGCCGAGACATATCAATCTTTGAAATTTAAATGCTTTTTTCACCATGCAAGTTTCTAACTGAGCTTTGGGTGCTTTTGCAGGGCACAATGGCTTTTACTTGGCAGGAGAGGGACCACGACAACGAGGATATTGCCGCTCTTGCTAATGCGGGGTGCCGTAATGCCATGCGGGCATGCGGTTTGCTCAAATTCTTTCTTACTCCGAGACTGAGAGCCCAGCCAGACCTGCTGGAGTTGCTGATCAGGGCGTGGAACCCAGTGGATGGAAAATTCACCATCCGGGGTCGAGACATTGAGTTCGACTCCAGTGACATATATTTTTTGACTGGGTTGTCTCGCCGAGGTCTGGTGCCCATTCTGGAGGGGCAACGCCCTAGCGGCGAGACGCTAGACCGATTGATGGCTCGGGTCTGCCCACAAGCGGTTAAGACGCGGAGTGGGAAATGCAGTATCCCATCGGTGGGTGTCGGTGAGCGTGCCGACATAGTTCTTCGTACCATCCTTTTTCTGGTCACGCGGGCAGCGGGGAGCCTGGCGAACCATGAGGCCTCAAAGGCCAATCTCTTACTCGCTCTTGATTGCTTGGAGCCCATGATCTTTAACTGGGCGGCAGCTGTGAAGAACAGCATGAAGAGGCAATTGAACAACTGTCGACGCGGGGAGTCGAAACAGTTTGGTTATGGTTCTCTTCTGCTCCCACTGATGTTCGAGCAGGTGCCGGCCCTCCAGTTGCAGACCATGGTGTTAGACCCGCCATGCAACACGCGGGAGACGAGGGCCACCAAGTGGTCTCGAGTCATGCCTTGCGGAGGTGGTGGACGATCGGTGTCCTGGGGCCTTTGTTTCAGAGAGTGGTTGGAGCGCCAGGTCATCTTTGTCGAGGACTGGCCGTATGCCGATGTCGACTTCCGAGGAGATTCGGATATGCCGCTGCCTGCTGGAGAGCAGTGGGACGACGGAGGTATGACACTTGATTTTTCATTTTCGTTTATATGATGTTTTTGTATTTTTGATGTACATGCCTTAATATCTATGCTCTTGCTGTGCAGATGTTGGACCTGCGAGACCCCTCGGCCTAGCTCCAGAGGCACGGAGGGCAGATCAGGGTGCTGGTGCCTTGGCTTTGGCTCCCGCGGGAGGTCACCAGGCGGAGACGGTGATCCGCAACCTGGAGGGGTTGCTAGCAGGGATCCCTGATTACTAGGGGATTGAGGAGGTTCCTTTAGCTGCACAGGTTCACACAGTGGGTGTGGAACCCAGGATGCACCGCTTATTGAGGTGGGTGGCACGAGCGGCGGCAGTCTACAGAGAGCATGACCCACCACAGTAGTCGCCTAGGTTTTGTTTCCACTGTTTGT
>APFE030174615.1:0-18291 GCA_000404065.3 Pinus taeda | reverse complement strand
GGTTGGTTATGCTTGAAAATATTTGACTACGGTTAAAAATGGTTGACAAGGATTGACAAAGTGATGCACGCTGCAACTACCTGCAAATTCTAATCCACAAATTTCAAAACCCACACAATTATTACACTCAAAAACTCAAATATATTTCATTAAGACCAAAATATTTACAATATAATATTGGCTTGATTATCATTGGCCATTTACTCTCATACTCCACACCTCCCCCATACTCTCACACACTCTATCATTATAAATTTCATGACTAACATATACGTAGATTACATTCAATGAATCACATGGGTTTAGATCCACTATGTTAAAATATATTGGCCTTGTATAAGGGAAAAATCGACAAAGCTAGATTTTTATTACACCTTCCATATTTATGAAACTAATTATATCCTAACTACCACACTTTTCTAGATCTTTTACATAATTTAGAAATCCTAGATATTTTTCTAGCTTTTATAAGTTCTAGACTTTTCTGCAAGACTCTCGGAAATTTCCATTTTGAAGATACACTTAGATGCTCCTGCATCAAACACCCAAGGTATAAAATTATCCATAGACTCCAATCTATGAGGTCTGTCACTTTTCTGTAACAATTTAACAACTCCTTCAGTATCCCAAACTTTAAATTGTAACTAATCAACTCACTGAATGTTAAGAAATGGCAATAAGAGATTACAGTTTAAATTTGTCCTTGAATTTAAACTGTGAATTAAAATTGAATTCTATTCTGATAGCAAATTGTAAATAGTTAATTAAGATTAATTAACTTAATTAGATTAGGAATTTCGAGTTCGAAGTCTTTCTGAAGTCATGTATATGTCCTCCCTAATTTTTAGGGGTCCAAGATGAGTTTAATTAAGAGTTGTAATTAGATAACTCAATTTACTGAGTAAGGGGCTTCTTCTGCATATGCAACCAGACTTTGTTGCCCACCTAAAACTTGTGTGGCACCCAATGTTGATCATGTCGCTGCTTGTACTTGGAATGTGATTTCTCCAGAATGTCATGGACCTACTGGCAGATATGTTGGATGTGCTCAATGAAGTTGTTTGCCTTATCGTCTTCTGACTGGACATGAGCTGAATCTGCCTGAGTAGCTACAAATGGTATGGCCACATCAATGGGACATAGTGGCTAGAATCCCAAGCCCACCTGAAAAAGGTTGTGGCCAGTCGAGTTGTGGAGAGCCCGGTTATAGCTATGTTGGACATAGGGGAGGCTCTCTTTCCATGTGTGTGGATGCTTTGAGTTGTACATGCGAAAAATGTGTACTATCATCCTATTGACGGCCTCTGTCTAGCCATCAGTTTGGGGATGGAAAGATGCTGACATAGTGAGCTTGGTGTTGGCTAGATGGGCCCTGAGCCAGGTTCAACATTAAGCAACCAAGCAAATCGCTAACTTTCCTTCCCGCAGATTGATAAGACCTTTAGGGATTATCAAAGTACTTCTCTTATTCATCCTCAAAGCCTTCGCAAAAGTCTTCGGTCATCCTTCGTGGGCCCTAAATAGATAGATCAGGCACTTATGTGCCCCTATAATTAATCTTACTTTTGTATCTACCCAGATGTGCTAAAGTATTGGTTACTTTAGCATGCATTACGGTTATCTTCACGTAAATAGATATTCCTACTTGCATTCATATGATAAAGTAAAATACATAGATTCATGCATCAATATAGCATTACTTCATACTCCAGCAACATAGCATAATCACAACATTCATAATAGTAGTAAAATAATGCATACATAGATAATTCCAAAATATTCATCTTTGTTAATAATCCATATTTCCACTACAGACTCTAACTTCCCTTTGCACACAGCTGTAGGTGTCCACACACTTAGCTACTGACTTCTACCCTAGCCCTCTATGCACTCAGCTGCAGAGCCTCTTCCTACGCTAAGGCTCTTCACTATTAGCTCTCATAGACCCATACATTAAACATAGCACAAAAACTACTCCACTCAAACTTCCTTAGACTCTTATAAGACTCCCTTTTTATAAAATCCCATGGTGCGCAGACCATGGGTAGATCTCTAAAGCCGACATGACTTATACAAAAGAAGGGCGGAAAACCCTTAGTAACTCTTTACATCTTTGCGCTCTGTGGACACAAAATGCCGAGACTTCACATTCTTTACACAAAACTTGGGCATTTAGCCCCAAAACTTGGGCTTTTAACCCCAAAATTGACCGTAGGGGACCCGTTCCCAACACTTAATTTTCCATCTTTGTTAACCATAACCATGATATGAATTTTACAAAGCAGATCAAAATGGAAAAATTGTTATAGATTTCATTCAAAAGGATAAAATCCTGGGACCAAATTATTAATCTTTTTACTTCTATTAAGATTATTTTGAATTGGTGGAAATATAATTACCTAACTAGTAATATAATGATTTGTAAGTAGACACTTAATTGAAAATAACATTGTTTATTCAAGTAGAAACAATAATGTTTCTTAAAATAAAATAAATGCATGTTTAAACTATAAAAAATGTAACAAACTTGGATTAAAGTCCATAAAATGAAGAAGTCATAAGTGCAAAAAGTGCTTGTAACCACAATTTATATAAAAACACATACTTTTAAAAAGGCATATGGTAAATATAAGGAAATTTTAGTTAGAAGATATATATTGATATCTTCTTAAGACAAACATATGTCTTTGCTTATGGATTAATTCCCAAAAATGACAAGATACATAACAAAGGTAGCATACATTTTATAAGCTATAATGGATATTGTTCAATACACAACAATAGAAAGTGAAATATTATAAGAAAAGTATTAAACCAAAACTTAAAATGAATTTATATCTATATATTATGGCTATTTAATTTATCTCTAACACACTATGGTATATTCCTTCTAACCTCTCATAAGGCCAACACAACTAGAAATTTGTAAATTGTATAGACATATGTAACCATAATTTATATAAGAACTCGTCCTTTGAAAAACACTTATAAACATATGTCATAAAATATATTATTGTAAGCAATAACGAAAAGTTGTTCAAAAGATATATAAAGATATCTTCTTATTATCTTAATTCCCACCAAAATTGTAAAAGATAAATATATGTATTTGCATATCAAATATTATAGAACAAAAAGACAACACGTTCACTCTTGAATTTGGAAGAGATGCCCTTCATTTCTTTTTATAACAAAAAAAGTCATTGCCAACTTCCTTATAAGTATTTGAGCTTTTATTATATAAGTTATCAATAGAGTCACATGCTAAAATCATTACTTATTGAAGTAAAATAAATGATGTACTAAATTATTAACATAAATCAATTATTTCTCTCGCCTAAAATTATAAAAATTCATTTACCATTAATATTTTTTGTTTTGACTAAAAATTATGTAAAGTTCATATAAATATTTTCTCCAACTATTAAGGTATTTAAAAAATACCTTAATACATTTTCATAAAGGTTGCCTACATCCATTTCATATCATGGATTTTAACATGTATTGCGATGACAAAACATAAAATATGTTTTCATTTTTTATGATCAATCTTCCCACTTGAGGCACCACATAATGGAGTATACTAAACATTCCCACTAAATATGATTCCAAAGTTATATTTTCCACTAAATGTGTTTCTTTGTTTCACTAGCCCCCTTCAAAATATGTGAATGTGATTCCTTATGACATATATGGTATGACTATTGATACCAAAAAGTAGTAATAAGGTTTTTGAAATAAGGTGAAATATAAGATATTTAAATAATATAAAATATTTAGCCAACTCAAAATAATATGACAAAAAATTCAACTTTTGGTTGTATTTCACACTTAAAAAATACCTACAGTTGGGCTATTGTCACAACCTTGGCCATGCCTAAAAATTATCACAACTACAGATAGAAATGCATCTCAACCATAGACTTATCACACTGAAATTTTATGTGAATTGTGCACCGTGTGTTTACCAGTTGTTCCAAACCTTGGGTAGATGAACCCATCATCCAAACTCTCATTCCATGCCTTTCCCACCTCTTAGCCCCTTTCCACCAACATTTTTCATCTCACCCAAGTTCTCCTTGCACACTTGTGCCTTCTAGGTTGTATTATGACTTCTTTAGTTGTGTTAATCGACAAAAACTTCAAGCATGTGTATGTTTGTGTGTACATATGTGTATAAATATGTATGTATGTATCTATATAGGTGTCTTCACACCACTCTAGATGGGAGGATATGAAACACCATTGCACCTCTTTACCAAATGTTAATTTGGGATACACGCTTCATATGAGTTTAGTACACTTCCCATACCAACCATTCTATGAAATATCATGTCATTCCCATATCTCAAATCAATATTATGCCAGCTTGCTTTTGTTGCATCTCGATCCTCACCCACTCATTTTGTGTGTTGCACCAAACATGTGTTCATGGAAGTAACATGTTTGAATCGTCATACAGGAAACCCTTAGTGCATTTCATTCCTAAGGCAGTCCACTTGCAGGCCAAGTATAAATGGTCGCTCTATCCTTCCTCATGTGTAAGCACCTTGTCCACATTTGGTTTGAATGTTATCGTTCAAACTCTTGATGATTTCCATAAGTTCCCAACTCATACTATTGTATTATTTATGCACCCACAGTCACCTCACTCATCCTGATCACATTACACATGTGCCAAAATATTTGAATTCCTATTTCAAGTGCCCAACTCGAGTGTTTGGTGGTTGGGCATGCCTGTTCCACCATGTGGGAACCCTAATTTTTCAAATTTAAACATTACATAGTGTCATCCCATAAAATGAACAAATTTGTTTCCAACCAAGGATCTTACATTCTCCCCCACCCAAGGAATTTCCATCCTCAACAAAATTCACAAACATTTGTCATTTCCATCTGTATCTAAACCAATGACACCATCCTTTATAGGAAACCACATGTTTTGCGCTTGTAGAAACCTCAAAATTTTGTTAAGAAGAAACCATATAGTTCCTTATGATGGGAAACCCAAAATTTCTTGACTACAAACACTTTCTACTATTGACTCCTCAAAATTGTCTTTGCGTCAAATTTCCATGACTTTGATTCTTCCCATACTCCAACTATCTCTAGCATGTATCCACACACTTCAATTTCCTAAGTCCTACACTGATCAAGGAGTTACTTGAACCATCCTACATTTATAAAAAAGTACGTATCCATGTCCAATCTTGTTGTTTCTACTGACATCCATTACACTTCTCATCCTCAAACATCAAAATTTTCCATGTCCAATATTTGTCAAGAAGCTCTACCATAGCACCAAAGTGTTTCACTTTTGAATATTTTATATGTCCATAAGACTTCCCCATTTACCATGTTGTTTTGCATTGATTCATTGAGTGTCAAATTAGTAGAATGGGTGATCCATCCACCCCTTTCACCCATGTGAAGGAGCATCTCCCATGTTGAAACCTAGCCTCCTCCATCCATAACCCAATCCATATATACATATCTTGAGCTAAGGTTGCCTTATTTTCTACAAATTCAACACAAACCAAAGCTATTCAATCAACTCTACCACCCATACCATATCCAAGTTGTGTGAAGTATCACAAAAATTCCATGGCTACTAATGCATGCCAATTCTCATTCCTCTCAATCTTGTCACTTGAAAACAAAATTTGAGAAACCATCAAACATAAAAATTGCCCTACTTCAATACTCCCTTCCATGCAAGTGCTTGTTTCATGTTGCAACTTGATCTATCCATGCAATCCTATGATGAAGGGAAGTCTCCATCTAACCCCACAAAGATACAAATATATTGTCCAATCCAAACAAAAGCATCCCCACCAAAATAATTCAGCACCCTCGTTGAAGAAATCATGTTTGTTATAATATTATTATTAAATAAAGCCATTATGGATTGTCTTCCCCAACCTTTGAAACATCCAACATTGCACAAGCTACCTTGAGAATGCCTAACCCCATCCATGTCCCATGCCAAAGGCAATGGCATCACCCAAGTTGCCTATCATGCATTTCCCCATCTTAGTTGTCCATGAATTGATTTATTGGTTGACTACTTTGTTTCCTTAATTCATTCCTTGGAACGAACTTTCTTTCTTCCTCAAAGAAACATTCCATCCTTTGTCCTTCCATCGTAATGGATAAGTCACCGCACGAGTCAACCGAAATTCCCAACTTCGCATGGACTAGGGCATCTTCGTGGATACAATCAAATATGCTTAACTACTCCCATTGAATTTGTGTAAGAACTTCCTCCTAAATTTTGGAAATTCCATACTATCAAGGACTCCTTCAAAGAAACACGACTTAGGGTAGTCCTAGATTTCCTTTGGTTATTCATCCATTTTAAGTATTTAGATTTACACTCCAATAAAAGGATAAGCCTACAATAAATCTACACTTTTCTTGTGTTAGTTATAGCACCATAATTTTCTTTGTTTATAGTTTCCAAGAAAAGAATATTGCGAGGAAGAGTAGGAGTTTATCAACCATTGGAATGTTATTATGATACCATTGTAGACCTCTGGGTTGTAGAAATGAATAATGACGGATAAACAAAATAAATAATAAACTATTCAAAGATAAGATAATCAAGAAGATAATTATCATGTATGTAAATAATACTCCACAGTGATAAAATAAAGAGAAGATATATAATAGTTCTAAAGCAAGAAAGCACTCCAAAATAAATATGCAAATACACCAAAAATTTTGATCATCTAGGATATTAATGTGAACCCAAGAATTCTGTAGTAAAAACTAGTACTAGAACCCTAGGAAATAAAAGATAGAATCAGTATGATGAAAATATTATTGAGTATATTATTAACATTGATTTAGGTTATTATATATGTAAAAATTTGGTTTCAAAAAGTCATTGCGAAAGGAAAAGGTTTTACGGGTTAAGAGAATGATTAGATTGCAAATTAGTAAAACTTGTTCTTAAATGCCAAAGGATGAAATATTATGCACTATATGTTTTTAGGTAAAGAGGATTTTCATATTTTTGTGTGGCACTATAGATAGTGCAATTGGGTAACCAAAATGTATTTCTTTAGATAAAGTGATAAAATGTACAGGGATTCGTTGATGCAAACTATGCTAGAGATCTTGATTATAGAAGTTCTACAATTGGTCACATGTTTAACTTATTTGAAAGTTCAAGAAATGGAATGAACAATAGAAATGATGTAGTTCCAATTTCAATTATAGACATTGAATACATGTTACACATCATTGCAAGTATGTTAGTTATATAGTTGCAAAGATTTTGTTGATGGATTGGTTTTGTACAACACATTGAAAGATTTTTATTTTTTTTTAGTGTGGTTCACGAACACCCTGGTCAGTGAGTGGTCACTACGTCCACGAAAAAATCTGGGCTAATCGCGCCTCGGCCTACTAACAAGACCTAACCCCAAGGGCTTCAGGCAGAATCGACCCTGTGACCTCCCGATGGTGAGGCACGATTTTTGACCAACTAAGCTAACCCTTGGGGCTTCACACATTGTAAGGTTATATTGTGATATGAAATATATATAAATGTGAATGATATTGTTAATAATTAGCATAGATTCATATTGACTACGAGGCTATTAAGTGAAGAGATGAATTGAATTTTTTTAGGTAACTGTGGAAAGGAATTGAATCTCTTTAGGTGTGAGCCTTTCCTCAAGTTTTTCACCAAAACAAAAGTTTTGTATGAGATATAATCCCTCTCAACCAAATATCCTACGTGAAGATGGATCTTCATAGGTCAATCTTTCTCCCATTTTGACTTAAGATAAGAATGGTTAAAACTATATTATGAAAGTGTTTGTAGCTTTTTGAGTATTCCAAGTTGTGTGTATTTAAAATTTCTTGTGATGTTAAACTAGTTTTAGTTTTTTATTTAAATAAAATTATGTATATTTAAATATTATTTTTATTAATAAAATAATAATTTTAAAAAGATTTGATTTATTTGGATTTTATAGTAAAGATGTAACAGCCTCGGTGAAAGTTCCACGTAAAAAATATATAAGGCCACAATCGATGGGACACGTATTCCAAGCTGAATGGTGGGAGAAACATCCTAGTGGGTGTCGATTTAGTTTATTATCACTAAGGGAATTGGAAAAGGAAATGAATAAGGTTTGGAAAGGCATGGGGCATTAATTAGCACATTATTTATGAAAATAAAGGAAATTAGGAGAAAAGGAAGGTGAAATGTCACAGGTTGCTGAAAGGAGGAAAATGAAGGAAAATAATGGAAAATAAAGAAAATAAAGGCCTCATTAATAAAAATGCTTTCGAGGATCACTGGGCAAGACTTGATCAGTTCAATTTTGGACCTCTCCCATTATTCTCTCTCTCATACTCTTGGAGACTTAGACTTTTCTTGGAGAACTCTTGGAGGGTGTCTCATACTTCGATTCTTGGAGCAAGAAGGAAAAGAACAGCAGCAAAGCGCAAGAGGGCATCAGGATCAGCAATTACATCATACTTTCTTGTAGGCATCGAGTTGCATGTATGTTTCCTTCACTAGTTTTGACATGCATGTGGATTTTTGATTGTTATCTATCATTGGCATGGAGGATGGCCAATATTGATAGTGGATTGCCTAGCCTTACCATTTCCTAGATAGACATTGTGATTGCGAGTTTATTTGTTTGTTGTTTTTTTGTTGGTTCTCATGTTTCCTTAGCTTGGGTTGAGTTATTAATCCCATAGCCTTGGTTGGGAAAATCCTTTGGATCCCTGCAACAACTTGGATTGAGTTACTAGTCCCATAGCCTTGTTTGGACAAATGCTCTAGAACCCAGTAAAAGTTGTGGGTTGAGTTACTAGACCTCTAGCCAGGTTGGACAAATTCTCTCGAGCTCTGGATGGCTAGGATATATACTAATCTGATGATGGTTTTGGTGATGTCTAACTGTGAGGTGGAATCATTGCTTGATGGGTTGAGGTGGATAGCCTCTAGAAGCCCTAGATGAGCTTTGATTGATGTGTTCTATGAGATCCGACATTCATGCTTGGAATATGGCACGAGGGTGAATGGCTAAGGAGAGATTTGGCTCATCCATTCTACGGTCATGTGGAATTTGGAAGTCCCATCCTAGGTTTGGATATTGCATCATTAATGAAAGGTTATTTCTCCTTTTATTTCTATGAGTATTATGATGGATTATATGTGGTTTATATGGTTATGATTCATGGATAATTTTGACCCTATTATGCTGGTTATGTATATGTTTTATGACACCAACCATGTATGGCTCTCATCATGTTCTTACTTGTTATCGAATGATAATTGCATATATCACCTAATGGATGAAATGGCAGCTAGTGTGATAAGGATACAATGCTTCATAGTGAATCTCAAATAAGTACGAGACCCCTATGCTCAGAGGTCCAGTCAAGGTCTTCAACAAGTATTTTCTTTAATATTATCATTTGCATGTTATTTTAATGATTTGAAGAGATGGTTTTGGGCAATGACATGGGCTCTCGGCCTAAAAAGTGGTTCAAATCCCAGAGTTTTTGGCATAGGACTAATAAATTGGGTCTCTGGTTGCTAGCAGGCATGCTTGTGAGAGCGACTATAGGGTTACAATATCATGCATGCCTTGTCATGCAAGCAAATTTGGGTTTTATTCATCCAAATGCTAGGTTAACTCAAGGGTTGGGCACCTGGAGTGGTAGATTAGCTCTTGGGGGTCCTGAAACACTTGAGGGATCTTTGTGTGTTGTGTTTCCATCGATTCCATTTCCTTAAGGAAGGTTACATAGGAGATTCAATTATATCATAGTAGCCTCTTGTTGCACGTTTACACCAGCTGGTTGGCCGCTCGGTAAGATGTGGGAGGAGGGTGTTATAGAGTGGTATCAGAGTGTGGTTGCACTATCCTTGGGATTTTTTTTTATCATGCTTTCATGTTGGTTGCGTGTGTGTTCCTTATGCGTGTAGTCGATGTGATTTTTGCATTTTCATGGTGTTGATCATGGTTGTAGTGATGTCGCCATGTGAAGGTTAAAGGTGGTGTCGTAGAGTATGTCTTCATATGTGTATGGTTGATTATGAATTGTTATGCACATCAATGTTCACATGTTATCAAATGCACGTGAGGTGGTTTTTATTGTCATGCATGAGGTCATGATTTGTGTAGTTAATATGATCATGCATTGTGTTGGGACTCAGAAATGTCATATTTTCATCCACCTTTTTCTTCACTATTCCTTACATTTCATCATCCCATTAACCTTTTATCATATCATCTTCATACATCCATTTGGGTTTCACCTTCTTATTTTCCATTTTATTCATTTTTCTATTACAAGTTAATTTATGATTAAATATTAGAAAATATACATATTTTATATATATCTCAAGAATATGTGAGTTTTGTGATGTGTAGGAAATATGTGAAGAATCAATTCCAAGAGACGTATCCATATCTCCTCCACCATATTAAGGAGATAATTATGCAAGCCTATTCCTAAGGAGAAAATCATGGAGGATTTGGTTGGCATATCTTATCCAATTCCTAAGGAGAAAATCGTGTAGGATTTGGTTGGCATATCTTATCCAATTCCTAAGGAGAAAAGCATGGAGGATTTGGTTGGCATATCTTATCCAAGGTATGTGAGAGATTTGTGGAGGATTCAAAGGGATCATGTTTTGTTATAATGGGAAAGTATTTAATAATGCTTGAGAGATTTGTGGGATCATATCTTGTAATAATGGGAAATTAGTTGAGAGTGCTGGAGAGAATATTGGATATGAGAAGGTTATCTTCCTCATGTATATAATAGAGTGCTCTCTCTTCATTTTAATGATGAATAATGAATAATAGGAATTCTTAGTTTTTCATCTTGTATTGTTATTCTTTCATGATTTGTAATTTGATTCTTGTAATATAATTTGAGATAGTTTTATTGTTGTGAGCTCACATATGTTGTTTGTCATTCAATTCTTCACATGTTGCATTGCTTTTCCTTTATGCAATTTCCTACTTTCATAGTTAATGTTTCAATGCCTTCTTAGATTAATTTAATTCCAGTAATTTAGATTAAATTAGTTCCACTTCAGTCCTGCATATATAGTGCATGTGTCTCGTAAGTCTACGGACCTCAGATTGACAAATTAAATAGTTGGGCAAGTACTACAACAGTATTAAACGAACATAGTTTCACCCACCACATTGATGACTGGACTCTAGCTATAATGGTGTGTATATGGTTTTGCACTCATGTGTTATATGTCTATATGTAGTTGTTATGCATGTATAGTCTTGGTTATAGTTATGCATGAATAGTAGGTCCAAAATGCCTTTTGAAGTCACTGTATGCAAATTTAGGTCATCATGGTACTATTGGATGTGATGATGCTAACGTGTTGGCTGAGATAAAGCAGGAGATGAAAATCGTCATAATGAGGTTGCAAAATTAGACTTTGGGGTAAGAGCATATCATCATACAGGTATTGTATGTTTAGAATGTAGGTATGTAAGATAAGGATTGTCAGATGTAGTAGATTTATATAAATTAGGGTTATATAGATGTCTTTTGATGTTAGATTTACATTCATGATAGATCTTATTTGATTAGTGTAGTTATATGCACATGTGTTAGATAGTCAAGATTGATAGTAACATGTAGTTGTATGCATCTGTGTTGATGTTTTATATTAGATAAGCTAACGATTATGTTATATGTTGTTGATGAGTATGTTATATGTTAACTTGTTATTATTATATGATAGTTAGCTTGATGATTAGATTATATGTTTTCGTTGAGTATGATATATAGCTTATGGTTTTTATATGCTAGTAACTTGATGATTAGGGTTATTTCATTAAGATCTTGATGTCATATGTATCATGCTAAATTTGATTGGCCTATGCAAATGGTTAAGGTTACGACATTCAGGCATGAGTTGACTTATTGATTTGCATTGTGTGTTACTAATATAGACCAATCGTACATATGTGATTGTTATGTGTAAATGATAAATTCTTATGAGTTTATGATCTGAATCACCTTTTGACGAGCTCCTACAATTAGAATATGAACATTTTCAATGAATTTGCTCATTACTGTTTATCTAACAAAGAATACACTAATGCTAACAAATATTACCAAATCAACAGAGGCCAGAAAAGTTGTTGAAATAAAGCATCACCCTGAAACAAAGGCTACAGAGTAATACATACATTAGAATATGAACATTTTCAATGAATTTTCTCATTACAATTCATCTAACAAAGCACACAATAATGCTAACAAATATTACCAAATCAACAGAGGCCAGAAAAGATGTTGAAATAGGGAATTATCACCCTGAAACAAAGGCTACAGACAAATACATACATTAGAATATGAACATTTTCAATGAATTTGCTCATTATTGTTCATCTAACAAAGCACACACTAATGCTAACAAATATTACCAAATCAACAAAGGCCAGAAAATTTGTTGAAATAAGGCATTATCACCCTGAAACAAAGGCTACAGACAAATACATACATTAGAATATGAACATTTCCAATGAATTTGCTCATTACTGTTCATCTAATAAAGCACACACTAATGCTAACAAATATTACCAAATCAACAAAGGCCAGAAAAGCTATTGAAATAAGGCATTATCACCCTGAAACAAAGGCTATAGAAAAATTCAATGTATGTAATTGAAAAGTAGATTCAAAAGTTTATGTCATACAATTTGAAGAAGAGCTTGAATCACTCCTCTAGCTACTGAAACATCTATCCTCCAAAGAAATGAGAAGTGTTGTAGCCACCAAAACCCTTATGTTTTGTTGTTTCCATCAAAATAATTAAAATGTGTTCCACTATTTTCTTTTCATCTCAAAAAATTTCCTGCCCTGCCCTATGTTTTCATTGTCCTGCATGTAGTGTGACTGCTTCACACACAACCTCTAATCATTAGGCATGCCTGAGTGCTTCACACAGACAATGTGTAGTAATTCGGATGCAACATAGAGGGTGGTTTGTGTGTTAGAGAAAGGACAGTAGGTCAGTCGTTGGGGGTGTTCGTAAAGGCCAAGCTTATTTGTGACAATTTTGTCTTAATATTCTGTGTAGACTAAGCTGGCGATATGGAGTTTGGATTTATAGAATGATTGCGATATGGAGATAGGCTTGCATGGAATGATCGCGATATTTTGTTGGTCGTGTTCTGTTTTTTCCTTCAATTCTCGTTTGCATTGCTTTATCAAATTACAAATTCATAAATAATTTTAAAACAAATTTTGAATTAACTCCATATTCAACTTTATCAAATTACAGATTCATAAATCAAACTTTGAATTAGCTCCATCTTCAATTCTAAATTTTGACACTTTTCCCATATATTCCAATCGTTCTAGATATTTGTGAAATTCCAATGTTGTACACACCTCATGAAATAAATTTCGATAATTACATTGTGTATATTTTATTCTTTTCTTTAAATTTATATATAATGAAATATTATTATAATATATATTTTTTTAGTTAATATTATCTTAAGAATATATTAATTATTGAAATTAAAATTATTTAAAAAATAAAATTTTTAAATAATTTAATATGAATATTTTGTTATATTAATTTTAAATTTAATATTATATTTAGTTTAGCTCTATCTTCTCATTTGTTTATATAACTCTTTAATTCTTTAAAATAACTTTATAACTTTTTTTTCTTCACATTTTTCAACAAGGTTAAGTAGATAGGAAAATAAACCAACCTACCATTTCTTATGATTAGAAGTTATTCAGAATTTTTCTAACTAGTTTTTAAATTTACCAAATAAATTATGTACAAGCCCTAATTAAAACTAAAAAAAGTATTATATAAATAAAATGTAAGAGAACAATTTGCACTTATCTAAGCTAGATCTTAAGAATTTGTGGAGGCAAACTCTAGCTCTTAGAACTGAAAAACAACACAATTTATTTGAGGGATTAGAATTCCCAAGTTGAAAATATTTATGAATTCTCTAATCTCATACACGACATATAGAACCTATTTTATAGAAGAAGTGTTTTATATTATGGAAGACAAACATTTTGGGCCTAAGTAGCTCATAAAAAGAAAAGTCTATGGACATGAAAGGCTACCAAGTAGATCTTTTAGAATTTGGAGGGGCTATCATCATCCTTTGAATCCATAAGCTACACAACCTAATAATCAAGCATCCTTAGAATCAAAATGTCATTGTAAGTATATTTAGAAGTGCGTGTAAAAAAATACCTCAAATTATAAAACCACTATTATTAGCCACCTTTTGGCTATGTTACATGCAATTATTTTGGAAAATATGATTAATGTATATGTAGAAATTTGTATAAAAGCATTAAAGGCTACGCTGTATTTAGGATCTATCATTTAACTATGCATCACACCACTATTTCTAGGATCATTGTGGAGTGTCAAAATAATAAAACCAATCTCTTATGTCATTTTGTTGACCTTAGAATTCGTTTGACATAGTTCCTAAGAGTAACCCGTGGAATAGATTTGAAATGATAAGGTTGTACAAGAATGTTATTGCCAATCTTACGAACACTAATTTTTGAAAATGAATAAAATGTAATATAAAAATTAAGCAAATTTATCCCTTGTTTCTTATGCTTTTGGCATATACACAGAGAAGTTACGGGTTTTTTTAGAAGAAATAGGTTGCATAAGCTTGACCCTAGTTGGTGTAGTTATCATCCTTCTCCTTTGCACTCAGATATTATTTTTATGGTGAGAATCCCTTATGATCTCAACAACTGAAAAGTATAAAGGATTTTTTCTTTAGTATGGGTATGAACATTAATACTAACAAATGAAGGTTAAATCCCACTCTCAAGCTCCATAGTGCTATAGGGTGTTGGACAATTTATAAAATGTCATGGGTCAAAAGAAATTTTCAGCTTTGTGACACTAAGAAAGTTGAAGATGAAAAACACTTTATCTTAAAATGTCCTATGTACACCGACATTTAATCAAAGCTTTAAAATATTTTTTATAATAGCAACATTCCTAAAATTTTAATTCATAAAAACTAGAGTGATTTTGAAATACTCCCTTTCAAAGTTTTTGAACAAAAAATAAAATTCCAAAATAAATTAAGTAATTCACGACCTTTCCTAAGGTTTCATAAACTAAATTTATTTTTAGTGGATGTTAACTATCATTAAGATTATCATTACATTGATAAACATAAACTAGTACAACCACATTAATAAAAAAAGTTGTTATATGTTGATCGACATCATTTTCCACCTTTTGAATGTTGATTGGAAATGCTAGTTTTAAAAGGTGGAGAATGATACCAATTGACATATATCAACCACTTTATTAATGTGGTTGTGCTAGTAAATGGTTAGCGTGCATGATACAAATAATCAAACCATGGTTGGTTATGGTTGACATTATTTGACTACAGTTAAAAATGGTTGATGGGGATTGACAAAGTGATGCAAGATGCAACAGCCTGCAAATTCTAATCCACAAACTTGAAAACCCACACAAATATTACACTCAAAAACTCGAATATATTTCATTAAGACCAAAATATTTACAATATAGTATTGGATTGATTATCATTGGCCATTTAATCTCATACTCCACACTTCACCCATACTCTCACACACACTATCATTATACATTTCATGACTAATCTATACGCAGATTGCATTCAATGAACCTCGTGGGTTCAGATCCACTATGTTAAGATATATTGGACTTGTATAAGGAAAAAATTGACAAATCTGGATTTTTATGACACCTTCCATATTTACAAAACTAATTATCTCCTAACTACCACACTTTTCTAGATCTTTTACATAATTTAGAAATCCTAGATATTTTTCTAGCTTTTATAGGTTCTAGACTTTGCTGTGGGACTTTCGGAAATTTCCGTTTTGATGATACCCCTAGATGCTCTTGCATCAAACACCCAAGGTAGAAAATTATTCATAGACTCCAATCTATGAGGTTTGTCAATCCAAGGAAAAAATTCCCTTTACTCTTTCTTCCTTTGTCCCATACTTTATTCTATTGTTGTCCATTTACTTTGCTAAAATAATATCTCTCAATTGACTGCATGTTAAGAAATGGCAACAAGAGATCACATTTTAAATTTGTCCTTGAATTTAAACTGTGAATTAAAATATAATTCTATTCTAATAGAAAATTGTAAATAGTTAATTAAGATTAATTAACTTAATTAGATTAGGAATTTCGAGTTGGAAGTCTTTCTGAAGTCATGTATATGTCCTCCCTAAGTTTTAGGGGTCCAAGATGAGTTTAACTGTGAGTTGTAATTAGATAAGTCAATTTACTAAGTAAGGCGCTCCTTCTGCAAATGAAACCAAACTTTGTCGCCCACCTGAAACTTGTGTGGCACCTGATGTTGATCATGTCGTTACTTGTACTTGGAATTTGATTTCTCCAGAATGTCATGGACATATTGGCGGATATGTTCGATGTGCTCAATGAAGTTGTTTGCCTTATCGTCTTCTGACTAGACATGAGTTGAATCTAACTGAGTAGATGTAAATGGTATGGCCACATCAATGGGACATAGTGGCTGGAAGCCCAACCCCACCTGAAAAGGGTTGTGGCCAGTCAAGCTGTGGAGAGCCTGGTTATAGCTGTGCTGGACATAGGGGAGGCTCTCTTCCCATGTGCATGGATGCTTTGAGTTGCACATGTGCAAAATGTGTATGATCATCTGTTGACGACCTCTGTCTGGGCATCAGTTTGAGGATGGAAAGATGTGGACTTAGTGAGCTTGGTGTTGTCTTCATGGGCCTTGACCCAGGTTCAACATTAAGCAGCCAAGCAAATCCCTACACTACTGGCCCTTTTGGCATCAATCCGCAGAACGCGGACCGAAGTCTCGCTCAAAGCAGTATGGGGGGATGCAGGAACCAAGTTTCTACACTGTGGAATGGTTGTGATGTTGCTTATTTTCCCTAACCTTCCTTCGTGTAGATCGATAAGCCCTTTAGTGCTTATTAGAGTACTCTTATTCGTCCTCGAAGCCTTCGTGAAAGTCTCCGGTCATCCTTCGGGGGCCCTAAATGGATAGATCAGGCACTTACATGACCCTGTAATTACTATTACTTATGTATCTACCCAGATTTGCTTAAGTATTGGTTACTTTAACATGCGTTATGGTTTTCTTCACGTAAAAAGATATTCCTACTTGCATTCATATGACAAAGTAAAATACATAGATTCATACATCAATATAGCATTACTTCATACTCCAGCAACATAACATAATCACAACATTCATAATAGTAGTAAAATAACACATACACAAATAATTGCAAAATATTTCTCTTTATTAATAATCTAGATTTCTAGTACAGACTTTGACTACCTGGCACACACAGTCGTAGGTGTCCATGCACTTAGCTATGGACTTCTACCCTAGCCCTTTGTGCACTCAGCTGCAGAGCCTCTTCCTACGCTAAGACTCTTTGCTCTTAGCTCTCATAGACCCATACATAAAACATAGTATGAAAACTACTCCACTCAAACTTCCTTAGACTCTTCTAAGACTCCCTTTTTATAAAATCCCATGGTGCGCGGACCATGGGTAGTTCTCTAAAGCCGACATGAATTATACAGAAAAAGGGTGGAAAACCCTTAGTAACTCTTTACATCTTTGCACTCCATGGACACAAAATGTAGAGACTTCATATTCTTTACAAAAAACTTGGGCATTTAGCCCCAAAACTTGGGCTTTTAACCCCAAAATTGACCACAGGGGACCCATTCCCAACACTCAATTTTCCATCTTTGTTAACCATAATCATGATATGAATTTTACAAAGCAGATCAAAATCGAAAAATTGTTATAGATTTCATTCAAAAGGATAAAATCCTAGGACCAAATTATTAATCTTTTGACTTCTATGAAGATTATTTTGAATTGGTGGAAATATAATTACCTAACTAACAATAACATGATTTGAAGTGGACAATTAATTGAAAATAACATTGCTTATTCAAGTAGAAACAATAATGTTTCTTCAAATAAAATAAATACATGTTTAGACTATAAAAAAGGTATCAAACTTGGATTAAAGTCTATAAAATGAAGAAGTCATAAGTGCAAAAAAAAGCTTGTAACCACAATTTATATAAAAACACATACTTTTCAAAAAGCATATGGTAAATATAAGGAAATTTTAGTTAGAAGATATATATTGATGTCTTCTTAAGACAAACATATGTCTCTGCTTATGGATTAATTCCCAAAAATGACAAGATACATAACAAAGGTA
>APFE030174612.1:0-17258 GCA_000404065.3 Pinus taeda | reverse complement strand
GCTACTGTAGTCCATTCTCTAGTACACAGATATGATCATTACATATTTATGGAAAAAGAGATTATGTTTTCCCATATATACATGACAACACACACACATACACACACACACACACATATATATAAATATATATATATAATAGATAAGACTTTCTTTTCAGAAAATTATCAAACATTGTGTAATAGGAAAATAATGTTTTCTACATTAAAATATGAAAACCCCAATATACATAATACAAAATTTCTATTTAATTAGAAACAAACCCATTATTCCCAAACATATTGATATTCTTGATGTCAAGATCTTTGTACATGTAGAGATAATAGTAAAAGTAATTACAATCTCCCTATCATGTGCAGCTAAAAAGTTAAATATCTTTTGATCTATAATTTTTAGCAAAAGGAGATAAATATCTATTGTAACATAAAATGTAGAACCTACAATGTTGTTATCCTTTTAAGTGGAAAATTTGTTGTTGGATACATAAACCAACAATTTTATCAAGTTACAGTCACATCTTTGTACCTTCTTCACAAAACTAACTTTTCTTATACAAAGGTTTCACATAACCTCCAAAACTTGGGTTGATGATATTCTAAAGCTTACCTGATGATCTTAGAGATTTTACCTCTTCTGCTACTAGGTAAAAGGATTGGGAAAAAAAAAGCATATACCAGGTGGGAGAAATGTTAGTGACTTATTAGCCTACATTTATTTCTTGTGCATCTTTATATTGTTTCCACTTTTGATTTTGGTAAATATAGCGATCAACGATGAATAGAATTTCAAAGAAATATTTTTTCAAAATATTTTGATACCAAATAGATACACAAATTCCACTTGGGGGATGGACAGATTTAAACACATATGTAGAAAAATATTGGTAAATAAAAGGATTTTCCTTATCATTATTTATGATTTTCTTGAGATTAGTATGACGCCACGAACTCTCCTTTTATATTTACCTCAACAACTTTAAATTCCTACTATAATAACAATTCATGGCAAGCTAAAAAAAATAGTATTATAAATGTTCATATGTTTTTAAATGTGCACTACATAAACTTAATCACTAGTAGAGGATCAACGAAATTGCCTTGTAAGAAATTTTTTCTTTTTTACTTAAGCTAAAAAAAATTAGAGAATAAAGAACTTCAAAATATTTTCTTATGTTGTTACACACTACAAAACTATTTTAAAAATTCTACAAACAAACTAATTACAACATGTCTCCAGAGAATTGAGGGCGTCGATATTGAGAAAAAAAATGTTTACCTAACTAGTTCTTTTTTACTTAAGCTAAAACAAAATTAGAGAATAAAGAACTTCAAAATATTTTCTTATGTTGTTACACACGACAAAACTATTTCAAGAATTCTACAAACAAACTAATTACAACATGTATTCAAAGAATTGAAGGCATTGATATTGAGAAAAAGATTGTTCACCTAACTAGTTGAGCTAGGATCATTTGACACACTTTTCATATTATTTTTTCTGTTGATATTCATATGACACCAAGAAATGGTATAAGATATCCACGTCAGCAACTTCTGATTGCTTACTATAATTATAAATCATAGGAAGTGGAAAATAAACTTTATTATAAATTTTCACATGTTTTTTTGTGTGGACTACATAAATTGATTGTTCACTAGATGACCAACCAAATCCACTTGTAATATTTTTCTTTTCTTTTTCTTAAATAAAAAATAAATTAGGGATCAATAACTTTGAAATATTTGCTTCGGCTACTAAACAAGATAGAAATATTTCAAAAATTCTACAACCAAACAAAGTAGAACATGTCTCTAGAAAATATAAGTGGCTCTACTCAAGAAATCAATTCTTCACCTAACTACTTGAGCTAAGATCATTTGACTGAATTTTAACATTTGTTTTCAACCAAAAAATTATGGGACCACCCAATAGAGCTCATTTATACAACTTTCTTTCACAATTTTCACATAGAGAGCATATATCCAGAGATTTGAAATGACTGCAGCCAGAAACACAATATGAGTCTTTGTCGCTTGAAGTATACTCCTTCCACACCCAATTTCCATATTCTTATGAAGCTTTTGATACATACTTCCCTTATAAAAAATAGATATGAACATTTAGTAATGAAGTGATGGTATCACATTTGGTCACCAATTTTTTCATTCATATTACTACCTAAGTGAACTTAAAATTAAAATGAATTTATGTTAGTTTTATTATATGGCATCCTAACATAATGAAAAATAATTTAGAAAATTAATTTTAAACTAATAACATAACAAAAGAATAATTTTAGAAATACAATTACCTGTTTGAGGGTTTACAACTTAAGTGTGCGTTTAGTAACACCAATGATGTAGTAATATCCCATCCTCCAATAATAAGTTTGGATAATTAGTTTTACATGTAGCCCATTATCATATACATGTGTGTGTATTAGTAGTAGTAAATTTTAATGATGATATATAAGTTTTGCAGTTTTAATAAAATATATTATCACGTGATGAAAATATCTTGAATGGGAATGTGAGTTAATGCTCTTAGGAAAAGTAAGGTTTCCAAAAGTCAAGTATGAATCAATGATACATCTATAATTTTTTTTAAGAAATTAGCTAATACAAGAATAAAAATTATATTTTAATTTGAGAGCTATCTAGAAGAACATTTAATTGATAAAAATATTTAGAATTGTGTCAAATTCATTGTTATAGCCTCTCAATCTTTTCATTTAATCTAATTCATCGTCCAAATTTCTTTTATAGCCTATCAACTTTTTTTATAACCTAGAACAAGGAAATATGAGGAATAGACATAGTGCACACAAAAAAATTCATATATTGTTCATTTCCAAGCCAAATTATAGGCTACATAAATATTGCCCATAGAATCCAACAGATTCCAAATAAGGAGAATATTGTTCAAAAAATATCTCAACAAAACTCCAACAACCAACAACTCAATCATACCTATTTACTAATGTAAGAATCATTCCAAATCCCCAATTTAATGATTACATCTATATCATTACAAAGATTTTAATAAAATTGATAATTTAAAATTAGCATGTCACATTTGTGTGAGTGGTCCTCCTCGAAATTTATACCCACTCTGAAGTCTCTTACAATGGCCTTTCCATGACCACAATTCTCTAGCTTCTCATTCAACTCATTTAAGACATAATCACCTCTAACAATCTTGGATCAACGTTGTATAATTTATGCTTCTAAATCTCCCAAAGGACAATCTCGATATTGGACCGTATCTAGCAGTCAATTATCCAGTTGACCTTTCTATCCAAATGGATCTCATTACAATACCTATAATTGATTCTCTTGAACCCTAGAGCACAACAATAACCACCAATATATAAAAAATTCATACAATTAACTTAGTTATGTGTTTTAAGGACACCGAAGAATGTTGAGAACTGTTAATTTAATTATATTTATGTATTCATGAATTTATTTTCAACTTTTTAGAAAAAAGAAACAACCTAACAAACGAGACAAAGAAAAACACATAACAACAAATATAATCAAATTCAAAAAGCACCTCCAAAAAGTTTGAAAGCATATAATAATAATCTTAATAATGTAAACTTTAAAATGGGAACTAATACGAGTATCTATTTTTTTGACGTAGCAAAAAAATAAACTGATTTTGAAAAGTGTTGATGCTTTAAATATTCTTATGGATCATGTTTTTAAATGTCAGTGATTATTAGTTTTGAAAAGTGTTGATGTGGCATCAACCCCTTTCTTTAAAGGACTTATTTTTTACATTTTAAATTTTCTAATGTATTAGGTCTGGACTTTTTTTTTAAATGTTGATTATTTAACCATTTTTTAAATTCTCTTATTCCTCTTCATCTTTTTCATCCTTACATATTTGGTTTTTAAGGATTTTCAATTTCTTGTTTTGTTTTCCTTTGCACTATTTTTTTATAATGAAAATTTTAATTTTTTTGCAAAGTTTAAAAAAAATTAAAAAAAAAAATATTTTGAGACTATGATTTTTTTATTATATATCGTTAATGTGATTTCATACAAAAAATAATTGTCACCAAAAAATAATAATTTAAAAAACTCCACAAAAAATACACGTTTTGCATATAGATATAATTAAAAAAATATGTATTTTAGTACATTTTCGCTAAAAACCCACATTAAAAAAATTTGTTAAAATTTGAATAAAAAAGAGAGTATAAATAACAAATTTTACAAATTTTGTATTAAAAAATGATATTTGAAAATAAAAAATTAAAAAAAATCGAGTGAGTGGCTCATCCAATGTTTTGAATCAGATGGAGCCTTGCCCAGTGGTTGAAGACAGCACGACCTAGGGCTAGCGGAGCAGCGATGGAGCCTGGCTAGGGGCTTGACGAGGCATGGCCTTGTGTAGGCAGAGCTACGTGCACCTTTGCTCGCCGAGGGTCGTGAGCCCGTCCGCAGGCTTAATCCAATTCTGAGAATCGGACTGAGCTAGCCAAAGGGCCCGAAGAGGAATTCCATATTTTTATTTTTTTATAATAATCACCATTTATTTTATAACTTTTTCATTTTTTATGGTTTTTTTCTTTACATTTTTAATAAAATAATATAGACTTGTAGTTGACATAAATTGGTTAAAAGAATTTCCACCACCCAAGTGCCTCCTATGCCACTAAATCTCAAATCCAACTACATTAGGTTTCATAGACAATATTTAATTACATTTCTAAAAGAACTTATGAAATTTCTTTCCTAGTTAAGGAAAATGGACAACAATCCTACTCTAATAATAGATAGAAAACACTTGTGGAAGACACAAAAGGACAAAAAGGCTCCAAATAATTAAACAATTAGACAACTCTGCATAACGAGAATATAGGCGGAGATGCAAGTGAGCCATAATAAGTGATTCATTTGAGAAAATATTTTAAATGGAAAAGGAAAAGGATCAACAAACCAAATTGAATAGTTAAAATGAAAATTATTGAAGTCTTAAAATAATTAGAAAATGAAAATGGATAGAATATGAACCAAATTCTATATAATATGCATTAATACGATGATGATGCCTCTCTTGAACATAATTGCTACTACTATTTGTGAAAATCGTGCCAACCTCATTAAATATAGGTTTTGTACCATTTTTAAGGTGATAATCTTTCCCTTACTTATAGGAGTTGTCCTTACTTCTCAATAAAGATCAACCTCTAAATATGGAGGAATTCCATCCTCATCTAAACTAATTTCCTTATTACTATCAATTATTTCTAACACTCAAGTTCAAGTTATTGAGAAATTTTTGCATACAACCACATAGAAAAAGAACTAGGGGGAGAGTCATTTGCTTTAGAATAAAACTTTAAATGTCCTATCCTAAGGTTTCTTATCCCAATGACGATCAACCTTTGCTAATATAGAAAAATTCCTTCCTTATCTTGAGTTTTAGCATTTACATCAGAGCTCTTAACATCAACTATAATAGTCTCACGAGTCAAAAACTTCACAAAGACCTACATATTACTTGCGATATGAAGGACAAGAAGAAGGGTACATTCTTCCAAATATTATAATCAACTACGCTTCTATCATCTTCAAGGTCATGCCTAGCGAAGATCAACCTTTGATGATTTGGAGCAATTAATTGTCTTGAATTTTAGCTTTCACATTATTGACAATCTCTGAGCTATCAACTTCATAAGTAATTTTCATGTTGGTTAGAATTTTGATATCTGCATTCCCCCTTCATAATTAATTTTCATCCTCGACAGAGTTTTGAGATCTTCATGATTTTTTTTAGTCATGGTAATGTGAAATATATCATGAGGTAAGTGTTCTGATGTTCATCTTAGTTTACTAGCCATTTTGTTTATATGGCTACACTAATTCCTAACATGATCAAAGACCTTCCCTTTCATTGTAAAGATTAGGACACACATATTTTCACTTACCTTTTCTAAAACTTCTTAAAAATCGTTTTGCAAATTTGTCAAGATGCTACACTACATACATATTCCTTTGCAATTTAAAAAGAAAAAATGATATTAATATCCAATAAATTTATACAGCTATTAGATAAAACTCAAAATAAATAACATAATATGATATGTTAGACAAACTCTTGAGTTCTTTGAACACCTTGTTTCGAACATCCTAAAAAATAAATAAAATATTAAAATGAAAATTAAATCCACACCAAATTCTAAATGTCAAATCCATAATAATGTGACTAATGAAATGGAATCAATAAAAAATGGTAAAAGCATGAATTGAAGCCTTGTTGGAAATATGTGTGTTGGAAAGATGTTTTTTTGAAAGGGAAAAAAGCAAGAATTAATGGAAAGAACCACCAAAAATTAGAAACAACCAGAAGCATCTGTCAAGCATGGACAAAAAAAGCATCCACCGAAAATTTCAAAGAGGCATGAATGATCCTAATTGGATCCATAAAAGATTGTCAAAGAACCATGACTGTATCAGGTCAGGAAAAATCTTTAAGAACTCATAACAATGACTAAAAACACCCCTAAACTAGTGGCAATGGTAGCCAAAGTAAAACGACGAGGACCTCAGTCAAAGCACGCTCACCGAGGCCCATGGAGACTGCACAGTAGGTCAAAGTAGCCCCTAGGAGCCCCAGATCAGGAAAAGGAGGTGGATTTTGATGCAATCGCACATCGTTGGGAAAATAGGGCTGAAATGGTGGAAGCCCGAGCACTCGAACACATGGCGAACTAGAGAACCATGGGCAGAAGAGGAAAAAATCTCTAAACATACGAAGGCATGACCCATGCTCTGGAAACTAGTGGTATTGATTTGGGCGCCCTCAAATGGTAAGCAGTTCTGGATGGAGGCAGAGCGATCCCACTCAACAATCGATGCATGGCAAGCGGAGGTGAGAGAAAATCATCGTTGATCACATGTTATCAGTCAAGAAAGTCAACCACACATGATGTGCATATGACGTTGGATCTGGGAGGCCCATATCGAACGGCTGAGATCAAGCCTGATGGAGGAAGCAAAATCGATGAAGGAATACAATGTGATTTGTAAATATTTGGAATCCATTCGACTGCCATGGTGGAGGAAAGACTTCATCCATGACATAACTGAAGAAATGAACTGACAAAACTGGTTAGCGCCATTTATAGGAAGACAAGTGGTCACTCCCTGAGCATTCATGCTGACACTGAACAGGGAACTCCAAGTCTAGTTGCAGAAGGTGAATCGACAAAGGCGGAAGAGGAAACTAAGAGACATGAGTTCGAATGGATAAAGCCCATGAACATAGATAGAATACATAAGTCGAGTTAGTCAGAATGAACCTCGAGAGGAGGACTGAACACTGAGAGACAAAAGCCAGAGAAGAAGGTAGTAAAGTAAGAGCAGAAAGAGACAGAGGGCCAAGCTAACCAGTTGTAGCATCGAGCACTAGAGAGCTTGAGAGATTCGATCCATCCCACAGAGGAATCTATCTGGACTGAGGACCACACTTGGCTCTTGCCACTGTAGACTAGAAGGTCACAAAGCTGGTAGGAAGAAGAAGAGTCTATGTACTCCAGTGGCGTGGGTCCATGAACCACCCTGCCAAGCAAAAGCTACTTCAGGAGAACTCACATTCAGTCCCTGTATTGTAATTCTCTACTTAAAGGCACAATAAAACAAGGCCACAACTAAAAGCTGGACCAGAAATGTAGCCCTGGAGAATAGAGTGAGCTCCTTATTAAAAATTCTTGTGTCTTCGTATTTTCTTACTGTATTTCTCTGCTGTCTTTCCATTTTTGTCTCTGTATTGGCAATCCGATTGATCTGTTGCTTCAATAACACATAATCACACAAGCACATGAGTCTGTAATAACTTTGTTTAATAAATCTTCAACTGATGTTACTCATAGGGTGAATATCAGATCAAGTGGTATCAGAGCTCTAGGTTGTAAGGTTAGACAACCTTGTGTTGGTTTATTTTTTGAATGCTCACGAGATCAAATCTCAAATTAGGAGAAGAGCCGGTTGAAACTAATCCTGAAATTGGGAGAGTCTATCCTCGGAAGACAATGCTAGAGAAAGGTTCTATGGGGCCAGACCCTCAATTCATAGAGAGTTTCCTAGCTATAAAGTCTATGGTAGAAGAAATGTATAGGGACTTTAGAAAGCACAAGGATGGAGATTCATCAGGTTCTAAACAAGATAAAGAAGAAGATGTGTCTCATTCCCATGACCACTCAAAAGGAAAGGGGAAAGAGGAAAGCTTTCTCACACCTCCTAATAGCCCTGTGCATAATAAGAAAGCATTTTTGATTAAGCTAGATGTTAAATTTAATTTTCCTATATATGATGGAGAGCTAAATGTTGAAAAGTTGGACAATTGGATTAGACAAATTTATGTCTATTGTAGAGTGCAAAATATCAACTTAGACAAGAGTAGAATTCAGTTGGAAAGCCTATGCCTAGGAGGCACTACCTTGGTTTGGTGGGAAGGTAGAACCCAACCTGATATGAAGAAACATTTTAGGACCATCTCCGTTTGGAGTCAAATTGTTGCTACAGCCAAAAATCAGTTCTATCCATTGGTGTACATGCAACAAGCCATGATGAGTTGGAAAACTCTTCGGTAGTTGAAATGACAAAGTGTGCAAGGGTATACTCAAGAGTTCAGAAAGAGAGCATTGATGTTGGATATCTCATTAGACTTACCAGAGACTCTACTGAAGTACATTGGTGGTCTACACAACTACATGAGGCATGCCATCCTCATGTTTAATCCCACTAGTATAGTTGAGGTATCTGTACAAGCTACTCCTCTAGAAGCCAGAGGAAATAATGCAAATCTAGAAGTTTGGGGACGATCCCAACCCACTGTAAGCAAGAGAAAGGAGGGGCATGATGATGAGCATTGTTGGATTCTCCATCTAGAGATGAGACCTAAGAAATCCAAGGGCAAGAAGAAGAAGACTGCTGCAACTATTCAAAAGATTTGGGGTTAGATTCGGGAGATGAAACAATCATTGCAGCCACAGGTATAAAAGGTAAGTATTCTGAAGCATCTACTAGTAATTCTGCTCAAACTATTATTGATGAAGAATATGAGAGAAAAATACATGAGCTTTTTCATATTCGAGTTATTTCCAAACATCAAAAGATTGATACTTTGTTTGATAGTGGCTCACAAGTAAATTTGATTTCTAAAGAAATTGGGATTAGAAACTAAACCTCACAAGAAACCATACTCATTAGGATGGTTGAAGGATAAAGCACAACTACAAGTGACTAGACAGTGCAAACTTAAGTTTTCTTTTGGGTCAATTTTTGTAGATGAGGTTGAGTTAGACATAATTCCTTTCGCTATATGTGGAGTTGTTTTAGAAAGTACTTACTTGTATGATAGAAAGGTTATTTTCTATAGAGCTGAGAACAAGTATCTACTTTTTAAATATAGAATCGAATACTTTGTAAGAGCTCATAAGCTCAAGAATAATTATACTTGCATAAATTTTGGGTAGATGAAAAGAATGATAAATTCATATAAACAATTCTTACTAATGGTTGTAAAGGAAAAGAAAACTAATAAAACCAATGTATTTGAGGGTTGTAATGCTCAGCAACAAGCTGATATAGAAATCATTGTTTCAGACTATGATATTCTATTTTAGTAACCTAAAGGTCTGCCACCCAAAAAGGAAGTATTACATGATATTATTTTGCAGCAAAATGTTCCATTGCCTAACTTTGGGATGTACAGGTTATTTGCTTTAGAGAATGCTGAAATCAAGAAGCAGGTGCAGGAGTTGCTCAAGAAAGGGTTCATCAGGCCTAACACATCACCATGTGGGTCACCAATCATTTTGGTGAGAAAGAAAGATGGCTCGTGAAGAATGTGCATTGACTATCGAGCACTGAATAAGATAACAATAAAATGTCGTTATCCCCTTCCTCGCATAGATGATCTTTTGGATCAATTAAAGGAAGTTGTTTATTTAACCAAGATGGATTTGCACAGTGGATACCATTAGGTCAGAGTTGCGGAGAAAGATGCACAAAAGACTGCTTTCAAAACAAAGCAGGGATTGTATGAGTGGTTGGTTATGCCTTTTGGCTTGACTAATGCTCCTGCTACTTTCATGAGATTAATGAATGAAGTACTCAGACCTTTTCTTGATGATTTTGTTATTGTGTATCTGGATGACATTCTGATTTTTAGTAAAACATGGGAAGGACACTTAAAGTATGTTAAGCAGAAATTAGATGTTTTGAAAAGAGAAAAACTTTATGTTAAACTCTCAAAATGTGAATTTGGCAAAACATCTCTAAATTATTTGGATCATATAGTAGGGGGTGGTGAATTATAAATAGATCCCTCTGAAGTGGTAGTCATTGTAAATTGGCCTAAACCCAAGTCTGCTACAGAAGTAAGAAGCTTCTTAGGAGCAGCACAATATTGGAGGAACTTCATTTCTAATTTTTCCTCAATTGCAGCTCCCTTACATGCTTTGATAGCATTGAACAAGGTGTTTCAGTGGGGAGGCAAACATCAAAAATCATTCAACATCTTGAAAGAAAAGATTAGTACAACACTTGTAATAGCACTGCCAGATCTACAAAGACCATTTTAAATCCAAACTGATGTCAGTGACTATGCCATGGGAGCAGTGTTGACACAACATGGTAAACCCATATGTTATCATTGTGAGACTTTTAATCCTGTAGTCATTAACTATCCTACCTATGATAAATAATTGTATGCATTAGTTTAGAGTATGAAAAAGTGGAAACATTACTTAATGGGTTTATGGTTTAGGGTAATACACATTGATCATCAACTACTTCAATATATACACTCCCAAATTAAGTTGCAACAATCAAGGCATTAGAGATGGATGGGATTTCTACAATAGTTTCACCTAGTCATTAGATATAAGAAGGGCATACACAATAAATGCATCTACCATACTTAAGCACAATTCTGTGCTACATGAAAGCTACATAGAGCAATATGCTAAAGATATAGACTTTAAATATGTATATGCAACTTTGAGTCAAGGTAAAAAGGTAGAAGAATTGGACTATCATGTGAAGAACCGACTCTTATACCATTGTACAAAACTCTGCATTCCACAAATAGAGAGAATAGAGATAATTAGAGAGGCACACACTTCTCTGATATCAGGTCACTTTGGGGTAAGTAAAACAATTGCATAGCTGCAAAGATTTTGTTATTGGCCGAAAATGAATGAGACGGTTTCTAGATATCTAAGATGGTGTAGTATGTGTGCTAGAAGCAAGCCCAACAATAGAAAACTACAATTGTACACTGCTTTACCAGTTCCTTCTAACCCTTGGGAAAGTGTTTCCATGGATTTTGTTGGAGGACTGCCTAAATCTAGGAAGGGTCATGATTATTTATATGTGGTTGTGGATGGGTTAAGAAAAATGTGCATTTTGATACCTTGTAATAAACAGATTATAGAGGAACAAATTGCAAAATTATTCTTTGAACATGTATGGGTTCATTTTGGATTACCCACTTGTATTGTATCTGATCAAGGCACTCGATTTGTGGGGAAGTTTTGGTCAAGTCTTTGGGAACTGATCGACACCCAATTGAAGAAAAGCACAACTTTTCCTCCACAAACCAATGGTTAGATAGAATTAGTTAACATGACAGTGATCTAGTTTCTCAGGGGATATTGCAACAAACATCCTAAGCTTTGGGATAAACATTTTTGTTATGTGCAACATGCTTACAATAGAGACAAACACTCTTCTACACAGAGATCTCCTTTTGAGACCTGTTTTGGTTTCATACCAAGGTCACCTTTGGATTTTGTCTTTGGTAAAGGTACCATGGTTAATGGAGACAGTCATGTGGATGAGGCAACTAGCTTCATTGAATAGATCTAGGAGATCCACCAGGCAGTACGGGAATAGCTGGAAAAGAGCCAAGCCAAATATAAGGCTAGGCATGAAAAGCATCAGATGGAGCATAGTTTTCAAGTTGGAGACAATGTCTGGTTGTATATCAACAAGGATAGGATGCAAGGAGAAGGTAAAAAGATAAACCCTATCAGGTATGGAACTTTTAGGATACTTGAGAAGATTGGTGAAAATGCTTTTCACCTTGATCTACCAACTTACATGCACATCTACTCAGTCATAAATGCAGATTGCTTGAGATTGTTTGAACCTTCAATGATTGAGGATCCTCAAGAGCAAAGTAAATTTCCTTCTATTGATGACCTACTACCTGAATATCTTAATGAATTAGACGAAGACAAAGTCTTGGACAAGAAGGTAAGGACGGCGTGAAGAGGAGATGTTGAGTACCTTAGAATTGGACTCAAAGGTTCAAAGATGAGCAGTGCAAAGTGGATTGAGATTAGACAAGTGAGACAGTAGTATCTTCGCTTAGTCGATGCTTAAAAGAGAACCAACTTTTGGTGGTCCAAAATATTTTTCAGTGGCAAGGCTGTGATCGAAATTGGATCCATAAAAGACTGTCAAAGAACCATGACTGTATCAAGTCAAGACAAATCTCTAAGAATTATGAAAAGCAATCAAAACCACCCCTGAACTAGTGGCAATAGCAGCCAAAATGGAATGATGAGGACCTCGGTCAAAGCTCGCTGACCGAGGCCTATGGAGACTACGCAGGAGGTCAAAGTAGCCCCTGGAAGCCCCAGATTGGGAAAAGGAGGTGGATTTTGATGTGAAACTAGTGCATCGCTGGGCAAACAAGGCCAAAATGGGGGAAGCCCGAACACTCAGATGCATGGCGAACCAGAGAACTGCGGGTGAAAAAGGAAAAAAACACTAAACGTATGAAGGCGAGACCTACGTTCTGGAAACCGGTGGTATTGATTGAGGTGCCCTCAAGTGGTAAGAAGTTTTGGGTGGAAGTAGAGTGATCCCACTCAACGATCGACACATGGCAAGTGGAGGTGAGAGAAAACTGTCGTCGATCGTGTGTTATTGATAAAATAAGTCAACCGCGTGGGACATGCATATAACGTTGGATCTGGGAGATCCAGGTTGGACGGTTGAGATCAAGCCCGATGGAGGAAGAAAAATCGATGAAGGAATATGCCATGATTTGTAAAGATTTGGAATCTGTTTGACCGCCACAGTGGAGGAAAGACTTCATCCACGACTTAAATGAAGAAACGAACCAACGAAGCAGGTTGGCGCCATATAGAGGAGGACAAATGGCCATTCCTTGAACGTTCATGTTGACGCTGAACAGGGAACTCCAAGTGTAGCTATAGAAGATGAATCAATAAAGGTAGAAGAGGAATCGAACAAACATGAGTTCGAACGGCTAAAAACCATGAATAGAGAGATTACACAAGTCAAGTCAGTCAGAACGAACCCCAAGAGGAAGACTGAATATTGAGAGATAGAAACCGGAGAAGAAGGCAGTATAGCAAAAGCAGAAAGAGACAGAGGGCTGAACTGACCAGCGACAGCATCGAGCACCAGAGAGCTTGAGATATTAAATCCATCCCACAGAGGAATCTATCTGGACTGAGCACCACAGTTGGCTCTTGACACTGTAGTCCAGAACGTCATGGAGCTGGTAGGCAGAAGAAGAGTCTGTGTACTCCAGTGGCTTGGGGAATCCAAGAACCACCCTACTAAGTAAAACCTTCTTCAGGAGAACTCACATTGGGTCCTTGTATTGTAATTCTCTACTTAAGGGCACAATAAAACAAGGCCACCACTGAAAGCTATACTGGAGACATAGCCCTGGGGAACAGGGTGAACTCCTTATTAAAAATTCTTCTGTCTTTGTATTTGCTTACTGTATTTCTCTGTTGTATTTCCATTTTTTTGTCTATGTATTAGCAATCTGATTGATCCGTTGCTTCAATAACACAGAACACACACCAACACATGAGTCTGTAAGACCTTTGTTTAATAAATCTTGAACTGATGTCACTCATAGGTTGAATATCAGATCAGTGGATTAGATTGAAATTTGAAAAAGCATGAACTCTCAATTGAAGAGAGAGCATGGAATCCCAAAGGAAGTATAGGTGGTAAAACTCTTGTAGCCATTGAAGGGAAGTGCAAAGTCCCTATATTGAGTCTTATCATTTTTCCAACATCTTTCTTTGCCTTTGTCCATATCGATTGTGATTATTCTTGTGTGTTTGGCTAATGTGTGGTCAGAGTTTGGGTCTGTCTGTGTCGAGTCTCTATTTGAGTCAGTCATGGTTATGTGGGATAGAGGAGGAGGCTAAAAAGAGAAGCGAAGAGGAGGAAAAATGAGTTGTTTACCGATTTTTTGGGCTCAGAGAAATCAATTATCTCTAAAAAATGGTATCGATTAGATTCTATTTAATTTCAATGTTTCTATTCATCTATGCCTTGTTGTAAGAACTGATTCCATTTCATAACTTTGTATTTTTGTTTTGTGCTTTGTAAATTATTGGAGTGAATGAAGAGTTGACGTTGCAGGAAAATGAATGAAATATGGAAGGAAAGAGGTGGTTGATGTTGTTGTTGTTCAAGGCATTCCAATTAGCTTGTTGAACGCGAAATCCAATCCCAGTTCTAGGTATATAGAGATGGCCCTGTATCTCTCCTTTTGATTAGTTGAAACATGGTGCTTTAGCCAATTTTATTGAATTTAAGGCTCTCCTTCCTCCTCAATAATTTGTATTAAATTTAAATTTTTCTTTATTTTTTCAATCATCCTCAATAATTTTTATTACATATAATTTTTCCATTATTCCTTCAATAAGTTATCCCCTATGAATTCAAGCATCAGTAGATTTTTAATGACTTCTGATAGCTCTGTATTTGGGTTTAATCTATTGTGCATTAGTTTATTTTGTGGTTTTCTAGTATAACCTCTTCTTTATTAGTTTAACCCATTATTTTTTTTTAACATGACTTGCTATGTATTGCGTTCTTTGTTCATTTAATTCGTGGGCTTTTCCCTTTTGGGTGTAAAAATATACATTTTCAAAAGTGGATTCCTATTTTTTTTCATTATTTAAATATGTGATAGAAAGATTTATTATTTTTATATAAAAGACAAATTGATAATCTTCAAGACAAAATGATAATTTTCATTATATCTTATTAAAAATTTAAATATTTCCCTAATATTTATGTGGTATTGAATGAAAATTTATTTACAGGAGGGATTTCACCTCCTAGTTTTGCTGAAAGGGTTTTTTCTGAGAGTAAATATTGATGTGGTTATATATTATTCTTTTCTTCTCTAAAATACTGTAAGAGAATTATGCACACAATTATTAATACAAATATTTTTTATGGAAAGGGTTAAACTCCTTCCCAGTTCTCAAGAAGGATGGGGTACCATTTTTCTTTCAGTAGTGTAGTTATGTTTGTTTGTGTTGATTACTTTTCTTTAAACTCATACCCATCAAAACATATTTTTTTAAAGATACATTTACTTGACAACATTTATATTTGAAGAATGTCATATTACACTTCATTGATCATCCATTCATATTATAACACTTATCACATTTGCATTTAACTTATAACACACTTACATTAAAAAAGAAACTGTTCTTTTTTTACAAAAATACAAATTATACAATCTTTCACCATGCATTGAAAAACACTAAATATAATTATACTTAACAGATCATTCATATTGGTTTTTCTTTTTTCTGGTTTTCATTTTTAGTGATTTTAAAGCTTTTTATATTGTATTATTTATATTTTAAACAATTTGATAAGGGTATACATATATAATTTAATGTATTTATGTATTTATGTTGATATAGTGAATTGATACTATACCACGTTACTTTGAAATTGAGTAAGTGTGTGTTTAATTGAATTGTGTGTTTTCTTTTTTGAAATTTCATATATATATGTGGGTGGTCCTAGTAATGATTATTTTTTTTTGTATTTCGACACCAAATTTTATATAGTGTGTTTGTTTATTTGGACTAGTATTTTGTATGTTTATTTAATTAAAATCTCATATATATGTGAATGTTTGTATCAATGTCTATTTATGAATATTTGTATGTAATTTGGAATTGTGATCATGTGTTTGTTGTATTGAATTATGAATTTGAATGGGTAAACATAATGTAGATATTAATTTCTATATTGTGTGTGTGTGTGTGTTTTTAAAGCTGCGTATGAATATTTGATTGTTTTCTTTTATTAACTTAAAATTTTATCATGTGCAATTATTTATTTGAAATTTTATGTTGTGTGTTTAGTCCAATTTGTATATTGTGTGTTTGTTTGAACTTGTACTTTGTATCTATCTTTATTTGAAATAGCATCTGTGTGGGTGTGTGTGTTTATTTATGAATATTTGTATGGTGTGTGGCTTGAAATTGTAATTATGTGTTCATTGTACTAAATTGTGATTGTAATTAATTTCATAGCATAAATTTGACTTTGTATATGTACTGTATGTTTTACTTTTTATAATGTGTGATTCCTTATTTAATGTTGCATTTTCATATTTGGGTGTTTGTTTTTTTATTAACTTGAAATTGTATCATGTGTGTTTCCTTAGTTTTTTTACACCCCTCCCTTGTGTACTAAATTATTGCAAACCTAAGACAAGTTACAACTAGGTGTGATATCCTCCCTTGTGTGCTAAATTATTGTAAACCTAAGTCGAGTTAAAGCTAGGTTTGATATCCTCCCTTGTGTTTTAAGTGATTGTAAACCTAAGTTGAGGGAAGCTATGTGTGATACCCTCCTTTTCCTCTTAAACTATTCTAAACCTAAGATGAGGAAAGCTAGGTGATATATAACATGAAAAAGAAATGTGTTATTAATAAATTAATAAAATAAATCACTTAGAGGGTGGAGCACCAAGAGAGAGGAGATTCTTTCCAAATCCCATGGGGAATGGGAATAGAGATGAATCTTTCATGATAATCTTCTATATGACATTCTAGATAAGCTTGGATGTATTGGATATACATTGAATGTATGGGAGATAAAGATCCATCAGACATAAAAGCTTCATGGCAAATAAAGGCAAAATTTTATGAGGAAAAGCCTCCTCGGAGATAGATATGATCTTTTGTGAAAAAGACCTAGGAAAATGGAAAAATACATAAAAGCAGGACGTTGATAGTGGTAACTAAATCATGAAACAGGGTATTAAGTACCCAGTGATTTATCAATTTAGGGCAGTTGATCCTTGGCAATATCTTCGGCTTGAGGGGAATCAAAGGTTATTCATGGTTGGGTGATGGTGCTCCTCCTCCAAGAGAGGTTTTAGTTGGTGTCAGATGTGTGGGATGTTTGTATGAT
>APFE030174608.1:0-22538 GCA_000404065.3 Pinus taeda | reverse complement strand
ACTATAGTTGTGCACCAGATCTTGCACAATCAAGGGATTGAGTATGCCAATGATTTTGCCCACGTATTTGCCCACATTTTAGCTTATGCCTACGTCCACAAAGCATGAGCGACTATTTTGCAGGTGAAAAACGAGTTTGGTGAGCCATTCTCATCAGTTCTTGAGCAAGTATTGAGCAGTGGAGGTAGGCAAGCAGTGGAAGAGATTTGGAGATCAGATCTGAGCTGTATTGTGTGTAACATAGGTGGAGATACTTGTGATAAGTATTATGCTGTGTAATGTTACATGACTCAATCATTAATATACAGATAGTTGGGGTTTTTAGCGAGATGCTTTCCCCGGGTTACATATTGTGTTAATGTGTGCATGCTCTTGATGTTTTATTGTTATTGATGCTGCTATATTGATGATCAACATAGAGGAGCTTATGTATTGTGTATGTATTTCGCAATAGTACATGATTAGGATAATCTCCATTGAATATGTGTTTATTGTTCAAAATTTCTACAGTAGACATCGTATCCTTTTATTTGTTGGTTGAGAAAATGTGTATATGTGCATATGTGTGCATTATTGTAAATAATGTATCAATCTAGATTTATAAAGCTCCATAAACATGTATGGTTATTTTCTGGTTGAAGAAAATGTGTATGTATATATGTGGTTTTTGTAAATACCGTAATGAAATATGCTATAAAGCTCCAGTAAATGGTATGATTATCATTTTTTAGCAGTGGTAATTGTAAATACTGCAACGAGCTATGTTATAAAGCTCCATGGGCAGTATTTTTTGTTTTCAGCAGTATTTTGGTTATAAGTGTCATTTAACACCAAGGACGGTGTTTCACCAAGGTCGAGCATTGTGTAACAACCCTAGTTAAAAATCCATGTAAAAATATATAAGGCCACAAATGATGGAACACGTATTCCAAGATGAATTATGGGGGAAACATCCTAATGGGTGTTGATTCGGTTTATTATGGCTAAGGTTTTGGAAAGGCATGAGACATTAATTGGCATTTATTTATGAAAATAATTGAATTTAGGAGAAAAGAAGCTAAAAGGTCAGAGGTGGCATGTGAGGAGGAAAACCAAGGAAAATAATGGAAAATGACAAAAATAGAGGCCTCATTCATAAAAAGGCTTATGAGGACTAGTTGGTAAGCTTTTGACAGGTTTTGGAGAAACTCTCTTCTATTTTCTCCCTCTCTCTTTCATACTATTGGAGACTTAGAGTTTTCTTGGAGCACTCTCAGAGGGTGTGGCATACTTGGATTTTTGGAGCAAGAAGGCAAAGAAAGAGTAGGAAAGCACAAGAGGGCATCGAGATCATCGAATACATCAAATTTTCTTGTAGGTATCGAGTTGCATGTTTGTTTCCTTCACTAGTTTTGGAATGCATGGCACATGCATGTGGTTTCTTGGCTATTATTTATCATTAGCATGTAGGATTGCCTAGATTGAGAGTGGATTATCTAGCCTTGCTATTTCCTGGATAGCCATGGTGATTGTGGGTTTACTTTCATTGTTTGTTTTTGGTTGGTACTCATGTTTCCTTAGATTGGGTTGAGTTACTAGTTCTCGTAGCCTTGGTTGGATAAATGATCTGGAGCCCTGTAACAACTTGGGTTGAGTTAATAGTTCCCATAGCCTTGGTTAGAAAAATGATCAGGAGCCTTGTAACAGCTTGGGTTGATTTACTAGTCCTGTAGCCTTGGCTAGAAAAACACTCTAGATCCCTTGGTAGGTTGAGTTACTATTCCTAGAGCTTTGGTTAGGCAAACACTAAGGAGCTTGGCGACAACTATGGGTTGAGTTATTAGTCTTGGAGCCTTGGTTGGAAAAAATCCTCTCAAGACCTGGATGGCTGGGATAGAGACTAATTGGATGATGGTTTTCTAATGTCCGGTCATGAGGTGGAATCATTATTTAATGCATTGAGGTGGATGGTCTCTAGAAGCCCTGGATGAGTTTTCATTGATATGTTCTATAATATCCCACATTCATGCTTGGAATATGGCACAGGGGTGAATGGATGAAGAGAAATTTGGCTCAACCATTCTATGGTCGAATGGAATGTGGAAGTCCCATCCTAGGTTTGGATTTTGCATCATTAATGAAAGGTTATTTATCCTTGTATCTCTATGAGCATTGTGATGGATTATATGTGTTTTATAAGGCTATTATTTCATGGATAATTCTGTCGCTATTATGCTAGTTATTTACATGTTTTATGACAGCATCCATGTGTGGCTTTCATCATGTTTTTACTTGTAATTGAATGATCAATGTGTCTATGAACTAATGGATGGAATATCAGTTAAATTGATAAGGAAAAAATTCTTCATGGTGAATCTCAGATAAGTATGATACCCCTATTCTTAGATCTATTATTTACACCTATAGGTTACATATTTAATAAGTGTTTGACAAAATGCTTTCCATGGCTAGTAGGGGCCCAGTCAAGGTATTGAACAAGAATTTTATTTGGTTCTATCATTTCCATGTTATTTTACTGATTTAAAGAGATGGCCCAATTCTAGGCAGTGACCTGGGCTCTGGGCCTAAAAAAGTGGCTCAAATCTTGGATTCATTGGAATAGCACTGAGAGTTTTGGTCTTTGGTCACTAGTAGGCAACCATGTGAGAGCGAATTTGAGTTGTTGGTCGCACTCATCCCTATAGCTTGGGAGCAACTAAGCCTTAAATCATCCAAAAGCTCAGTGGGACCCCAAGGAAAGTTGTCTAAAGTATTGTATTGGTTTCTGAGGGTCTTGTAGTTGATAATTAATGTTTGTATGGTGTGTTTCCATTGATTCCACTTCCTTATCATGGCTTAGGAGTTCGAATCAAATCATAGTGGCCTCTTGTCACATGTTTACCCAGGCTGGTCGGTTGCTTGGGTAGATGTGGGAGGAGGGTGTTACACTCTAACACAAGAGTTAATCACGAGATAGCATCATAGTGTAAGAGAATGTAACCCACCTTCGATTGCATTTCGGTTGGTATTTTGTATACTGAGGATCCTTTCGAGGATACCAAAGCTAAGTTAGGGACTTAGGTATCCCACCTAAACAACATATTGTCTACGACCATGACACCCCCCTTGCCCCCTGATGGTATCTATGATTTGAGGTAACTATAGTAGCCATAATCCTAGGGACTTACATAGGTGAAAGGGGTATGCTACCCTGGTACCTTCACAAATGAATCTACTCCGTCTTAGGTTTTTTGGGAAGGAACTCATCTTCACAAGAGTGCTTGGCCCCTTCTTACCAAGGTGAAAAGCTGAAGAGTGCTCATAATTTTATTTTTTTGGATAACTTTCTCTTATAGTCCATTGATACTAGATTTCATCTCCACCTAGTTGTGACTATCTAACAAAGTTTGATTGCTTGTTGTTCTCATAGATTTTTTCATTTTTTTAAGAGTGTGTTGTTTTTTTACTAAGACGTATATATACATCACTTAAATAAAATTTGTAAATATATATTATTCATTGTGGCTACCCTAGGTTCTCATCGTTTGTCTTGATACCAGCGAGGCCTTCCTCCACTTTCTATGGAGGAATATATGAGTGAATCAGATTTCCTCACTTCTCAAGGGAGTTAGTCTCCAGTTTCAAATCCTGAATCACACCAATATTGACCCATAGTCTATTCTACCTGAGGACCCTTCTATTGAAGATCTAGTACCTCCTTGTAATCCTCCACTCATAGATCCTCTTGGGCCTAGCTTGACTTAAGTAGCGCCCTTACCTATGGTGTCTTTGTTAGTTTCCCCTTTGAACATCCCAATGACTACTGGTGAGTCATGGCCTTTGTGGACACCTTTTATCCACCACTATCCAACATTCCTATCTGAAGTTCCACACTTAATGTCGGTTATCCTACTGTACAACCTCTGGTTCATCCGAGAACCTTAGCTACACCCACTTGGGGTGGTGTTCAACATTTTTTTGCCTCCAATGCCCCTACTCCTTTCGTGTTGGCTCCTAGTTTTCCTAGTATGATGAACTTCAATAACCCATTTGGTTGGAATCCATTGCTTGGTTCAACTCCCCCACCACTACAAAGTGGGGGAAATATTTCTAGTATTTACCCACCCATTGAGGACATCCCCGTACCCATGAAATTTTTGGTACAACAAGGTTCATTTTTTTATTGATTCTTTTCCTATTGGTGGCTACCCCATTGATGGTGGTCCCATACTTAATCTGTTTTATGTGTCCATTGGAGTTTCATTCCTTGGACCCACAACATCTCCTTAGGGGCTCCCAACTCAACCATCTACATCTATTGGGGGAAACTTCTATCTTAGGGGTAACTAGATTGATGTAGTCTTCCTCAAGCTAGAGGCATACCTTATGGCCCATCACTTTACATGACCCCACCACCACCTCATGGAAACTACTATCCATCGCAACATATGTACCCTACCGAAAACTCATTGTTGGGAGGACCTCTTGGTCCCTCTATTCATCTTACTCTTCCTTGGTTTAATGTGGGTGCACCTACTCCATTGCCTTTCTTGTCTACACTAGACATCCCAGATCTATACAAGTTTACAAATAATCCCATCAACCATAACTTGCCATGGCCTCTAACCCTGCACAAAATCCCTGTGCATATTCCTCAGTTTGAGGGAAAGAAGGGAGATGACCCAACAACACACATCATTACATACCATCTTTGGCATGTTTCCAATTCTATGCTTGACGATAGTATTTGGCTCAGACTCTTCTTATGCACCTTGACTAGTAGAGCTATTAAATGATATATTGAATTACCACACACCTTTGTTAACAAATTTAATTTGTTTTCCATGGAATTCTTAAATCTCTTCCAACTACCAATCCGTTACAAAACCAAAATGGAGCTCTTGACAACCTTATTCTATAACAATTCCACCCACATCTCTGATCACACCCATGAATGGATATGTAGGTAGAGGTTAGTAAAGGACCCCATTTTGGATCACCTATTATTTGATTGGTTTTGCAAGTCCCTTCTACCTCCCATTGTGAAGGATGTTTCAATATCCTAAGTTGTTATAGAAGACCAGGTCATCCATCATGCCCAACATCTAGACCTTATCTATTCACAATATGACACACTTTATGACTTGATACCTCATGCTCCCCAAACTTTCAATACTCTCATTGCACAATAATATGATCTTCATGCCGACAGTCTCATCGGTGTTTCCTCTAGGATAGTTTTTACAAAACTAAGTGGGAAAACTACCTAGTTATCCATTACTGCTACCCCCACCTCAACTAAATCCAATCACACTATTTCTCCTCCATCCACTATGATCAAGTACGTGCAGTCTACACAACAATCCAGTGGAAAGAAAAAGTAGTACCATAGAAACACCTCTCCTCCTAAGGAGAAAATATTTGTTCTGAAACCCCAAGACCAAGCACCATCTAGTGCTCAATCTAAGAAAGGAAAGGATAAATATATCAAGTTCCCATGCAAGATATGCATTGAGGATCATTTAACGTACAAATTTCCTTGTCTTAAAGAGTGCACAAACTTCCTTGCGTAAAAGGAAACTGGTCGAACCCTTGCAGTCCTTCATAACCCTTTTTCTTCTTAACAGAAGAAACAACATCTTGTATTGAACCCACCACCACCTCCACAAGGGATAAATGGAAGTTTGCATCCCCCTCCCCCTAGAGAAGGATCATCAATTGTTTACACCTTTGAAATGGTTGATTTGCAAACATAAGCCAAAAACTATGGGAATCCTCTCCTAAACTCTTTAGACACTACCTCGAGTTCCATTCGACCACCACCTAATGATCTGGATATGAAAAGGCTTGTTTCTAAACCTATTATTTGTCCCCCAAATGGGACACTTCAATGTATGACACATAATCCATCTACTCATATTTCCCAAAACTACAATATTATAGAGGATCTGGTGTAGGAACCCTCTACCATGTCGGCGCTCAAAGTATTACAAAGTTTCCTAGCACAATGCTAATATTTTATTTTTCCCATAGGTTGGATTGACCCCAAGGATTCCATTCCAACAATTTTTGACATGGAGAAAAGTACACCTCGCCTCTCCCATCAACATGCATTCTAGGTGCAAGTTATGGTGAAAGACAAAGCCATTCACTGCACCATCATTGATGAAAGTGCGTCAACCTGTGTGATGACTACTTCTTACTGGCTTGCTCTGGGTTTGCCCACTTTTACTCTGCCATCAGATTCTCTTAAATATTTCAATGGATACACTTCCATCCTTAAGGGATATCTCGCTGATTTTTTCATCACTCTTTGTGGGAAAACAATCCGGGATGATATTGAAGTTGTTGATCACCCATTCAATTACAATATTTTTTTGGGGTGTAGTTGAACTCATGCTATGATTGCCATTGTTTTTCCAGTCTTATGGCTTATTTTTTTTCCTCACCAAGGAAAATTTGTGAAAGTGGACCAGCTATCTTTCTTCACCCCAAACTTTCTACCACTAACTTCTAGCAATGTTCCTTTAATGGGTGGTACTCTTGAATCTTTTGTTGGTCTTGGTACTAGTATTTTGAAAGACTCCTCTCTTTTAGGGTGCTTTCCTCTAGCACCACCTGAGGTTCCTATGAGTATTCTATGGTCTTTATTGTACCTACTAGAACTATGGATCTAGGAAACATCTTGAGCCCTTCCACTTTTGATTCATGTGGAGATCATATGTTTCTTTCAATGATGGATCTAGTTGTTCAAGTCATTTAGTCTACATCAGAATCTCCTCTTTCATTGGTTGGGGCCCATGGTCCTATGAACTCTCCTATTGACACTCCCTCTACTGATCTTATCTCCATTTCCCTGTCCCTGTGATGAGGCTATTAAGGAGGTCACATGTCTAAATGAGCAGCCTTGGGATGGGTTCTAATCTTGTGTCTCATTCCTCTTTTCATTTGCACTAAACATAAATCATCTGGAAATATTGTCCCTTAATGAATCTGACCTTGATCCTTCCTCTTTGGCACTTGTTCAAGAGCTATACTTTGAAGGAAACTTAAGTAATATCTCAGGGGCATGACCCTTTCAACCCATATACCTTAGTCCTTACACTGCCACTTAGGTCCTTTCTAAAAGGGCCTATGAACTTATGGACTATGATGGGGACCCACTCAAAAAGGTACTACATCTAGCACTTCGCTAGCATGTGATTTGTAACTTTATGTACAAAGTTGTGTTTCCTTTGGTGTGCTACTTTCCCTTTTTCTTGGTTTTCTCAAGTTTTTAGCTCATAAAAAATCCTAAAACTTGGATGTTTGGTTTGTTGAATCCAACCAAAAAAATTACATAATTTTCAAAAGCCAATTTTTTTTACATGAGTGTTCTTTTTATGGTATTTTTCTTGATTTTTAATTTGATAAAGCTCAATTTAACTTCTTCGACCTCACTAAACTCCCACAAAGAAGACCCATAATTCTTTTCATGGCCTTTTTCTTGCTCATTAATCTAAAAAACCTTGATTTTACTTTTTCGGGCTCATTAAACCCCCACAAAAAAATATTATGTTACCCTTTTCAGGCTCTTTAAACACCTACAAAAAATATTTGAGTGATTCTTTTTATCCTTTTTCTTGCTTTCTAAACTGAAAAAGATACTATGATTTTTTTTTGTCTCACTTGTTTAAAATTTTTACAAAGAATATTGAGTTTACATTGTTCCCCTTGTACTCATAACAAAATGTGGTGTACGTCTATTAACAAAAGGTTTAACACTTTATCTGGATTCAATGGACTAACTATAGAAAAGTAATTGTGTTGGGTATACTATTAACCCTTTGTCACATGCAGCCATCAACCATGACAAAGCTACCCCCTAGGAGTCTTCTTTAAGCTCTTTTCAGTCTCTCTAAATGTGAATATGGCTAAGCTTACCCTTTTTGGACTTGTTAAACCTAAGTAGTTTGGGAAAAAAAATGGAAGAAGGAATAATCGATGTTATTTATCTGAGTCAATTTTTTTATGGAAATAGTCTATTGTCTATCCCTTGAACATGGCACTTATCCAACATATTCCTCTTTTTTCATCTTCTCTTTTAGCCCTACCATCTTATGATTTTTTCCTTGATACCCTAATGTTCATGTATCCTTGTATCCTAAATCTCTCTGGTGTTCTTGAGTCTACATTGCATGGTCTCCTTAGTATCGTTCCTTGTAATAATTCAAGGGGTTGTCTACCATTTGTTGACCTTATCAGCCACTATATCATGTGTTCATTTAACCTAATTTAGTTCCCCTTGTTGTTCCAGATCACTATAAAATCAATCACTCTTTTATTTTTTCATATCAATTGATGTGGGACTTCTTATTTCCCACCTTTGACACATCCCTCCCTATCAATTTCGAGAAATTATCTGGGAATTGGGTTAAGAAACACCACAGTACCCTAGAGCTTGCAATCCTCAGTGACAGCTTTCCATGTGTTTGATTAGGGGTTTTCATTATTGGCTCCTAGTTGAACGATTTTACGAGTGTTTGACTTCAACTCATTTATTCACACTTGCTAAATTGTACTGTGCATCTTGGAGACCATCATCCTTATTGGAATCCATCCTCGCGTCTGTTAATTCTTTTCATTCTTGACTGGTAATTAGATGGATTCTCACATGTTTAACACCAACTCATTTATTCACATGTGTATAATTATGTCATTCTATAATGATGACGAAGACCTTGGGATGAGACTTACATCACTCAACCTTGTTCATCTCCCAAGCTGCATATTTGGATTTTTGGAGATAACTTATCTCAATATATCTATACTACACCAAAGTTCCACATTGTACTTACTGGTGGAAATGATATCTCTTATTCTACATGGATCCATAGTGTATTTTTTTAGCTATTGAGCATGGGAATGCCTAAATCAAGACACAATTTACATATGACATATGTTTGATGTTGTTTGCAGGCCTCCTTCCATTCCAACACTTCGATTACTCTCTCTCTCTTCGGTTGTTTTATAAAGTATTTTGGCTAACGCCTTCTTCTATGAACTCACACTTTAGGGGGAATCTATTATATATGAAAATATATCCTCATCAACTCATAGGATATTACTATTCTTGTGGTTGAAAAAAACCTCTTTACACCCCCTTTTCTGACCTATTTAAGACTATAATGCAAGTTGTGTACCATGAGGACAACATTATCCTAGTCCATAACACTCTATCCCTTCATCTAACTTGTGTAACCATATTCTCATTCAAACACAAGGAAAGCCCAAGTTAATTAAATTTGACACTCTTGTTAAATTAAGGAAATTCATATGGTGGAATGTGATATCTTTATCCTCATTTATAGATTTTTCCTAAACAAACAAAACATACAAAAGTGGGAAAGAGCCATAAAGCATGAGGAAGATTTTTCTTAAGCATTAACACATCTAAAAAGCAAATAAAGTTATTTTTATATGAGGAAAAATTATTCACCCCAAAGCTTTTGCTCAAATTGAACTAAGGAAGAATTTGGAAATATTCATAGCCTCCACTTTCCTATATATTGGGGGCTTATCCATTGAGAAAGGGATGTGAATTAGTGTATTCTTATGTTGTCAAGATACTACTTGATAGAGATAGTTTGAGGAGTTAGGAATTCGAGGAGGTGATGCTACAACTACATCTTATGCTTGTAATCTCCTTCTTATTCAATAAAGATAGATCGATTGTTCTTGCTTCCTAATTGGTGTTCATTTTTAATTTCTTATGTCTAACTAATGAATGCTTGGAAGTTTGGCTTACATTTTTTTATTCAGCAATGCATATTTGTCCATTATTGTAGTTTTGATTATCATGATTATTATGTTGTGATAGTTTTCTTTTTTATTTTTATGTGAAGGACCAAGCTTTGGAGCTAGCTAGCAACAATTTCCAGCTACACTGAACACTCCAATGAATTGACATGTGTGGAATCACAGACTAACTTTCATATTATCTTCTCAATCATTCCTTGGATTCTTGCATTTATGAAATTTCTAAGCTTTAGAACAATCTTCCCTTACCCTATCGACCCTAGGCTTCCAAGAGAACTTGAGAGGTTCTTTTGTTTGTCCTACAGAGCACAAATCCATATAGTACTACTTTCCTTACCTCTACAAGGACTTACAGCATCAACATTTGGGACTTATGCTCATGGATTTTTTTACAGTTGTTAGGCAAAGCCTTTAATGTTTGAAGTGAGAGATAATGTTTGGGCTAGACAATCGAGGCATGTTCACTAGAGCTTTCATATTTTTCCAATTCTTGGGAAATTTTCCTCCTCTTAGTTATCAATTTGTTTGATAATTTCTCTAGTAGAGGCTATGTTGGTTCTTTTGTTAAGGTAGCAGTGTGGCCCTCAGCTATTACACTTACCTTTACAGAGATTATTGGGAAGAGAGGGCTTGAACTCTTTCATGTATTGTCGTCGATGTTTGTGGGTAAGACTCCTCGAATTTGTAGCTCTACTACAGTAGTTTTCACTATTTCTCTCCATCAATTTATGAATTGTGCCTTTCCATCCAGGTAAGGTTGTGTTCTTATGAAACTCTGTGCAGTTTGGGTTGGTATCGACCGGAGTATTCCTTCCTCTATTGGGTACTATAGTTCCTTGGGGACCAGATGGGTGGAGAGTTAGATTGGACGCCTATTGCCTTTCAGGATGGGTGTGGATGGTAGTTGTTTTAGTAATGGAAAGTTGATTAAGAGAGGGAAAGTTTCAAATAGGGCCTCTCTCATGCATTGCTATCTCAGCATTAGACTTGGGCACACCAACAAGGTGTGAAAAATTTAGAAGTACATGAACGGGGTGTTGGGCACTGGTTTTGTATAGTCAAAGCGATACCTTGGAGGCTATGCAATGACAACATGGTCATGTGCGGCAAGGTGGCAGACCGAGGGGACTTGTAGCAAAACATAAGGAAAAACTATGAGATTTAGGCGAGGTATTAGATCATCAGATTATTTGTTCTCCAGGAAGAATAGAATTGGCCCCTCCTTTTAACCCTTTGGAAAGCCATCTTTAGCAGGTGACTCAACGTCTAGAACAACTTACATGAGACGAACATGATGACTATAATGGAATTGTAGGATTTATGAATGATCTTCAACACAATTCATGGCACATGATGGACTGCCTAGTAGCTTTTCCTTGGGGCCAGAAAAGAATTAATGAGCGACTGAATCATTTGGAAGGTAGAATGGAACACATAGAGGGACATGTTCACGAGGATTTTCGTCCTCCCCCGCCACTAGGAAGCAACTCAGACAATCTTGAATCGGGAAACATCTGAGATAAGGGATGAAAATTGGATGTATATTGGTTCTTGGTACTTTTGGTCTATCTCTACGTGGTCTATTAGTTTACTTTTGTTGCTGACTTATGTTCTTATGCTATTATCGTTTAGCTAATAATTTGGTAGGAAATGAGGCCAAAAGCATTTTTGTTAAAAGCTACTCACAATGTATCAATGACATGAATTAAAAGAAAAAATAGATTCAAAAATCATAATAATGATATAATCATTAAATTTATTATATCAATTCATTTAAGTTTTAAGGTTTATAATTTATTTTATAAAAATATAATCTTTATAAATTCTTAATTTTAATATGTTAATTCATAAAATAGTTTTAATATTATAACTTTAATATTATTTTTAAGTTAAAATGATTTCATGAAGAGCTATATCATTATTTTTCTTCCCACCAAATGTATCATTTCACTCCAACTTCTTAGAAAAAAGTATTACTTTTCATATAAATTGATGTTGGCAATAACATATAATTTAACTTATACTACATACATTGGACCATCAATGCAACTAAAGTAATTGTATTCTTTTGTGCATTAAATTGATATAGACTTATTTGGTTGTTGGAATTTTCCTTTGATATTAACATATTTAAATTGTAGTGCCTTGTTTTTCTATTTTAGAGGTACAAATCTTGGTACCTCTTTTTTTGCATCTTCACATTATTTTTAGATTTCAAGGTTAGTAAGATTTTCATAATATTTTTATAATTTCGCTAATTATTTTTATTTACAACTATTGATTCATATTTACTTATGTAATAATGGTTATCAATTTCAAAAGCTATGTGAATTCGTAGAGATGAAGATAAAGTTGACTATGAAGATGTTTAATGAGAAAAGTCAAATGTTACGATGTTTGCAATTACTTACATAAGATGTCACGTGGTTTGTAACATATTTCCTTGAAATTCAATAATATCATAGTTTTAATAAAAATAAATAAATGTTATAGTTTTTGATTTTAAATAATTTGTTAAATTTTAAAAATAATCATAAAATTTATAAATATTATTGTTTAGAGAGAAATTCTAAATCTTAAACGTTTTTAAGTTTTACATTTTTAATGGCATTATATGCAAATGTCTATCAAATCTTTTTTATTTGGTAAAATTGCGTAAACAAATATTTGAATGTGTGTTATTATTTTTATTAGATTCTAAATGTTTGATTCCTTAGTTTTTTTTTTTAATGGGGTTTTTCAATCTATTTCACGCCAAATACTTTTATTTAATTTAAAATTTACATTTAAAGATATGTATATTTTAAAAATATTTATTTGGTTAAACTATGTTATAATTTTTCCAAAACTATAAGTCTATAAGATTTTTAAATTTTTTCATTACTTTTATTAATATAAATTCATTTGAGTTTTTAAATTTTATAAATTATTTTATATAAATAATTATTTATTTAAATATCTCTTATATATAATTCTTATATCTTATAATATTATATATATGATAAACGTTTATAATTTTAATATGTTAAATCATAAAATAATTTTAATATTTTAACTTTAATATTATTTTAAAGTTGAAATAATTTCATGTGTGTGGAAGAAAGTTTGTGTTTCTTGCTTTGCACATGCATTCTCTTCATACACTCATTCTCCCACACATACCCCTCTATTACACATATATTCTGGACACAACCCAACTCCATACACATGTTGTTCCACATAGCTACTTCTGCACTTAAATCTTTTCTTAAAAAATATTCACTTAAAAAAAACATTTTGTATATAGATTTTGTTAAAGTTTTCAACTACATAAGCTTTTAATTTAATTTTTTTTTATATTACCTTTTCATATAAATTTCATTTAAGTTTCAATATTAAATTATTTTATAAAAAAGTAATCTTTTATATAAATATTCTTATATATAATTTTATAACTTGGCTATTTTTTTTAATAATTTTTAATACGATAAATCATAAAAATAATTTAATATTTTAAATTTAATATTAGTTTAAATTTAAAATAATTCTAGGCTTGGAAGAATGTTTGTGTTCTTTGTTTTGCACACACAAGTCTTCTACACATACCCCTTCTTCCACACATCCCTCATTCTACACACATCTCTGACTACATACACTTGTTGTTCCACACAATTACTCACTTTAAAAAACATTTTGTATATAGGTTTACGTAAATATATCATCATTGATATATTTGACTTTTAACTCAAAACCTTTTTCTTCCCAAAAAAAATTATAATTCCACTGCAATTTCTTACAAAAAAAAGGTATTTTTTTCATATAGATTGATGTTGGTAATCACACATAATTTAACTTATTTTATATGCATTGCACCATCAATGAAATTCAAATAATTGTATTTCTTTGTGCATTAAATTGATATAGATGTATTTGGTTGTTATAATATTATGTTGCTTTTAATGTACTTAAATTCTATTGTATCACTTTTCCAATCTATAGGCACAAATCCTAGTACCTTATTTTTGCATCTTCATACTATTTTTAGACTTTAAGCCTAACAACATTTTCAAAATATTTTTATAATTTTTCCAAGTGCCCCTATTTACAATTATTGATTCCATATATATGTACACTTCATGTAATAATGGTTATCAATTCTTTTCGGATTAAAAGCCATGTGAATTCAAAAGGCATGTGATTTTGTATAGAAGACAAAGTACATTTTGAAGTTGTTCAATGGGAAAAGTAAAATATTCTCCAACTTGCAATTATTTAGGTAAGATGTTACATCATTTGCAGTATATTATCAAATCTCCGGATTCATGATAGAGCGATATGTAATTTTGGATAATATTGTAACTAATAGATTATATGTGGCACAAGCATATATTTTTAGTTATATCCTCATAAACAAATATAGTTATAATCAGGGTTTACATTTCGTAAACTTCATATTTGAAAATATCCCTAACTTAAATTTTTAAAAGAAACTTGGACATGCATGTGATGAGTCAATGACACATGGTTTGATGGAAATGAATATTTTGTCATTGAAATTTTTAAATTCAATTTGAATCTTGACATAAATTCTAACATGTTAGTTGTTGTAGACGCAGGTTATATTTCTTGGTCAAATGAATCAAACATGGGTGATAGGGTTGTACGAATGGATGGAACTACATGGGAGAGGTGGGATAGTGTCCCTAATTTCACCCGCTAGCACTCCTGCCATGACTTGGGTTGGAAGGGTTGGAACATCTTCGCCTTAAATATCATGATGTTGTGGGGTCATGTCCCAAATTTGGGTCGCTCATGAGGATTTTATTGAGGGGCACACATCAAAGCAGATTCCTTGATCCCCCACACCATTAGTCTCACTATAGTGGACAACACAAGAGATGACAATGGTTTCTATAGTTGCACCTAGAATTTCTCCTCATAGCCACTAGATGCTTGAAGGGCAAGTGACGTGGCACCTTTGGAACTTCAAGGGAAGTTCTTGAAGTGCATGACCAACTTGGCACCCTTGGAACTTCGAAGGGAAGTTCTTGAAAGGCACGACCAACTTGGCACAATTGGCATAAAAAAGAAACTACTAAATATAATCAAGATATGTAAATCCTACCGGTTCACATCAGGTGGTAAATATTTTAGAACTAGACCAATTAAATCAAGAATAAAACTTGGGGTAAAGTGAAAATAGGAAGACATAAATATATTGTACCTTGAGAAATCTACCATTCCCATGTTGGAAAATGTTAGGTAGATAATGTACATAAGTACTTTATTAGGTAAAAGGGCAGTAGGGACATAGAGCTAATTATAAAAATTAATCCTAAAATAGTAAAGTTCATTAAGAGAAGAGGGTGGTGAATTAAAATAATATTAATAAAATAAATTAGAGAAATTTAGAGAAGCTTTATGTGGAAAGAGACAACATAAAAATATCCATATAAGAGGCAAATTGAAATAAATGAGGAGGTAGTTAGGGGACCAAACATGAGAAATTGACTTCAGTAATGAACACAAATTAAGGAGTAGAAAAGAGAGATCAACAAACATTGACTAGGAGAAAAAATAGGGAGTCTTGTTGGGGTGAGGAAAAATATGATTTTTGAATTAAAATTTAAGTAAATAATTTTGGAGAGCCTTGGTGAGAGGGTGACACATGGGTGGGTGAATAATCAAACTTTTGGATTAATAAAAATGATTATTTATGCATGAAGTGTCAAGTGTCACCTATGAAGCCTCCTATAAAATAAGGGGCAAGCCATGGGAGAAGGGACTTTTGCTTATCCTATGCTTGGGTGGATGTGATTATGTCATTGTGAGTGGCTAGGAGCTATATTTGAGTTTGGAGAGGTAGAGGACTTTAGAGAGGGGACTCTTGAGCCAAGGAGTGCTCACTTTTATCAGCTAGCACACTTACTCCATTATACAACCCCATTACAATTCAGGGGGTCCGCGAGGAAGAAGAGTACCCAAGGATTAGGTTGGGAGGTCAATCGATGGGTTTCTACAATCAATCAAAGCACATCAACACTTCACTTGGAGGTGAACCACAACAAGGAAGTGCAAGTAGCAGCAAGGCCAAGATCAAATCTCCTTTCCGAGTGAACTATATCTATGATATTTATGATGTTCTATTATATGATTTTGGTTTTCTTAAAGTTAATAGAATGTAAAACAAATGATTTGTGGAACATAGTGTAATTCTTGGGTGTTTGATGTAAATGCTTTAATATTTCTAAATTTCCAATATTTATCTACTTATAATTGTATCCTAATAATATATATTATATAAATAAAGGTGTCATTACATATAGTATAGTGATGACCACACAAAATATAGTTTTATTTAAACACAGTCTGACTAAAATTAATAACTACAATACATAATAAATAATATAAAAAACACATTTACCTAAAATATATTAAATCAAATATTTTAAATAACTCCCTAAATAATTAATAATTAACCATAATAAAATAAATAAAAATCTAAATAAAACGAACAATAATAAATGAAAAAAAATATCAATTTAATCATGTTTCGATATTATAATATATAATATATAATATAATATAAATTTTGATTAAATAATGTATCCTATATAGTGATAACATTTTAATAAATAATATTAATATTTACATATCGAAGTTTCTGGTAACTATATCTCTTATGAACAATAATTTGCTCACTATTTTTATGACCTTTTACAGATTAATTGTTTAACTATTGGTCAAATAGTAAATTTCGTTGGTGCCATTAATTTCAACAGAAACATCAAGTGCGGGTCAATTTCACCACTGAAATCTACAGTGAAGTTTCACCATGAAAGAAACTTGTTCCATAATGAAATTAATGTAAAATTAAAATATTTGTCAATGGAAATGCCTTTGATGTCAATTATCCTACAACGTCATCATTATCTTCAGTCAATAAAGTCAACACAAGATATGCTCTTCATCATTACCTTTAGTCAATAAAGTCAACATAATCATGAATGTATGCACTACTTTAAATTTGATCTTCAAATGATTAAAGTCAACCGAACCATGAACGATTGAGTTTAAACGGTTTAAATTTAATCACAAAAGGTGTATTGGACCATGAGAGGAAAATAGCTAAAATTTAATTGGAAATTTAAACTTATAAATTTATTATTTTATTTCATTTCAACTTTAATTCTTAATTAATTTAATAAAATAATGATAATTAATGATTTGATATATTATTTGCATTAATATTTAGATACCATAATAATTAACTTTTGTAAATTGGCGTGTAAGCGCATAAAATGTAAAGTGAATGTGACTATAAATATTTATTTTCAAATTTCTTGTTATTTACCAATGGTCATGTATTGGGGTGTTATAGTTCACTTAGGGGTTATAGTGGTAGTGGTTAGAATCACCCTTGTGTTAATAGTGGGATGACGCAATTCATCTAGGGACTATAATTGTAGCTATCGAAATCAACCCCATGCCAATATTAGGGTGATGGGGTTCACCTAAAAATCACATTTGTAACAAGAATATATTTTAAGGTATAACTATTTTTATATCAAAAATTTATAAAAAAACATTTCCATATTAAACATCTCTTCTACTATGTTGTGAATGTATCTTTTTCTTTGTTGTTAAGTGTACAATTTTTCTTTTTCCTTACAAATATATATTGTATGAAAAAAGTAAAAAATAAATTATATATTATATAAATATATATAAAATAATATAATATATATATATCCACAAAGAGTTGTCTATCATATTTCTTGAATAGATTTATTATTAATTATAAATCACTTTTGATGTTAAGTTATTGGTCAAAATTATAGGTTCTCTACCACCTAATTTAAAAGAAGAATTAAAAAAATTATAAAACCTATCTAAATAATAAAAAAATAAAAAAATATGACAAAAAGAAAAAGAATCATATTAAAAAAGAAAAAATACTTGCCCACTTGCTAAAAAGAAAAATTTAAAATGGAAATGAAAAGACAATATGCTTTATCCTATATTCATAAATGGAAAAATAGAAAAGAGAGCCATATACTTTATGCCATATTCATCTATGCAATCACACTCAAACCCATAAATGGAAATAAAGAGTTTGAGAGGCAAGAAAATGGGGAACAAAATCATATGATTTACTTTCAAATACATTGACACAATCACACTCATTTGGAGAAGACAAGAATATGCATCCACAAAATCATATTCACTTTTTGTACTCATGGACACAATCACACTCATTTGGAGAACACAATAATATGCATGCATAAAATCATATTCACATAATCACACCCACTTGGAGAAGACAATAATATGCATTCATAAAATCAGATTCACACAATCACATTCATTTGGAGAAAAAAATAACATATATTTATAAAATCCCACTTAACACAATCACACTCAATTGGAGAAAACGATAGCATGCATCTATAAAATCACATTCGCACAATCACACTCACTTGGTGAAGACAATAACATACATCCACAAAATCATATTCACATAATCACATTCACTTAGAGAAGACAATAATATGCATTCATTAAATCATATCCACACAATCACATTTATTTGGAGAAAACAATAACATGCATTTATAAAATCACACTTAACACAATAAAATCACACTTAACACAATCATATTCAATTAGAGAAAACAATAACAAACATCTATAAAATCACATCTACACAATCACGTTCACTTTAGAGAAGACAATATTATACATCCAGCAATAAAATCAGACTCAGTTAGAGAAGACAATAAAGTCCCACTCGATTGGAGAAGGAAATAGAAAAAAAAAAATTAATCAAATAATTTAAAGTTAGTGAGTACAATGTTTTAATAAAAATAGATTAATAGTGGTGTCAAAAGAAGCATCAAATTCAAGGTTTACCATGTTTTGTGTTACTTGATGTTGTAACTTGTTACCATGTTAATATAATGGTTATTCCAATGGATTTATTTTTGAGTTATGATTAATTGATTTACTTTTTATGTTTATGTTTATGTTTGATATCACTTAAGAATTTGCATAATTTTTATTGATGATTATTAAAAAATATTATTAATTCACCAAGGTGAATGTTATTAAAGTTATTAAAGGTAGTTAATTAACAGTTTAAAAGTAGTTGTAAATTTTTACAAATGGGTCTTTTATCAATCCACACAAAATTATAGTGTATATTTTACATAATTTGCACAATTGCCTCTTTATGATAGTTGCATAGATTTGTAGATAGTGATAGTTCCTTAACAAGCAGTGTAGCAAATCATGCAGATCATGTTAGTAGACAAGTACCAAGTTCGAATAGGTTAGTCTAAGGCTCTCGAACATGCAAGGATAAGTACTAAGATAGCCCAAGGCCTTTATCATGTCCCCCTCAAGCATGGGAAGCTCACAATGGGATCAAGTTTCATCCACACCATGAACCAATTCCTAAAAATCTTGAAGAAAGCCTATAAATATGAGCCTTGTGAAACAATTTGAGGGAAAGAAGAAAAGTGGTGTTATGCCACCTAAATCTTGTTAAAGTGCCTTCAAATTCTCAATCTCTTTGTATGCACCATTACTCTTGGTAAGATTTCTCTATTGAAAGAGCTTTCTCACTTCTTTATTTAGAGAGAGAGAGAGAACTAGCAAGGGAGATCAATTAGGACCTTCTTTCAGAGGATTGAAGAAGGCTCCACTATCCCAACATCATCCTCTTTAGTGTCTCATTTGCAGGCCACCATTTCCTTCCTCCGTTATTTATAAATAGTTTTTCCTCCCATTTATGTTGTGTTTCTTATATGTTTGTTCATTTGTACGTTAATTCCTTCATATTTGTGTTCAACAAAGTTTTATTTATGTTTCATGCTAACCACTAACCCTATTTGTAATGTTGTGTAGCATGCTACTACCTTAACAACAATTGTGATTTGAATCAACCATTTGACAAATACCATACTACAATGCCAACAATTAATAGTGTCCACCACCTTCCCTTTTCTTTTTACTACATATAAAAGTGACATTTAACATGTCTCAACTAAGTCCTCCTTCCTATATAATGTTCAAAATGCTTGCATATTAACATATGTTGGATCTTTATTGAACCCCTTTGAGCACCCCATCTCTCAAAAACAATGTGCAAATTGTTTGGTTACAAAACCTTAATCGATGCAAGGTGAGATAATCTGGTAGAATATGACAAAAGCAAAGTTGGAAAACTAATTTGATATGTAGTTCCATGCTCACTCTTATTAAAAAAACATGTATTTATAACTGGAGGTGGAACTATTCAAGTAGATATCCCTCTAAGAAGAGGAACATAAGATGTTCTAGGATAAATTTCCTATAATTGTGTATGAATGGGTGAAAGGAGTTACAAAACACACTTTCCATTAGTGGAATGTGTAGATTTCAACTGGAATATGGATAATTTGTTGAAGTTGTAGATTTTGAAGATGACATCATGTGTGCATAGATTGAAGGTGATGCAATTGAAGGTTATGCTTTAGATTTTTTCATAGAGTAACATAGATATTTAACAAAAGCACTATAAGTGTTAAAGAAAGGAACACATCAAAGGTTGATTGATGAAATTCCCACCTATATAAAAATGTTTCTCATATAATGAGGTCTGATTCTTAACCTTGTAGAGATGGAAGTGTAATCCACACATTGGGGAGTGCTGACAAAGGATGGAATGAAGGAAAACTTTATTTGTTTAGAATCCTAGGTTTAACTAATGGAGATTGGAAATGATGTACTGAGTGATCACGGAGAGCATTATCAAATATCTACAATAGCAAAAGAAGATTGTTGGTGAGATCAAATGGGAAGTGTCTACATAAGGAAGGAGTCTATCATGAGAGTACAATGTCGAGTCTATATCCAAAGTCTGATATGTTAAGAAGGTTGAATGAAGGATATTTTATCAACCATGTAGAGTACAAGAGATGTTAAATTGTAGGGCAAATTTGGGAAGAATTTCCTTTGATTTCCAAAGATGAAATTCAAAATTAACTAGCATAGATTTGCATTTTGAAAATATGAAATAAAGTTACTAAGTGTCTCTTGCCCTTAATATTCAAATTTTTCCTTGGAGGGAAAATCATTTTTTAATTTGAAATTTAAAATCACTTTGAAGGTCACCCTCATGTCGGCCTCCTCCAAGGCTCGTGTCCCTTCATCTACACCAATGACTATAAATACCCATTAGAGGTGATCCTAAAAAAGGATATGTGATATTTTATTTGGAAAATATCATATGGGTCTTGTGTGGCTTAGGTTATGTTTCTCCCATGGCTTGCCTCTTTTTATTTCTCACATAAGCATAAAACTTCTCTCTCTCAGATGGCACAAAACTTCTGCCTTTGGATGACACATTATGGTAACTTCACATGGCTCATTATGTTTATTTTAGATGGCACAATTTGTTAACTTTAGATGGTAATGTATATTGGCATCTCAGAATAGGCCTTACGCACATCACAGTTATGGCTCTTAAGAATTTGTCTCTCGCACTATTTGGATATGAACCTTGCTTTATGTTCTTTGTATGGATATTGACTTCACTCTCTATTCTTAGTATGTCTATGGGCCTCACTCTCTATTCTTCATATGTCTATGGATATTTCTCTTATGGTTTGGCACTCTCTTATGATTTAGCACTTGTGCATTGGCACTTGGCATTACTATACATTCAGTTACATTTGGCATTATGGTTGTATTATACAGTCAGTTACAATTGGCATCACTGTTGTATTATACATCCAGTTATGTTTGGCACTTGGCTTTACAGCTCTATTATATGGTATCATTGTTATGTTGGAACTTAGCATCTCATCAGTATTGGCATCTCAATGTATTAATATGGCATATATATTGGCATCACAGTGGTATACCATATCAGTTGTATGGTTGATCTTTGCAGTACACAAATTATCTTACAATAACATGGTTGACCTCTTGTATATGTATGGTGGCATCACAGTTGTGTGTATGAAAGCGCAATTTCTTCGTTAACACAATAGTGGTATGTTTGGCATTTCGATTCAATGATTTGTATGAAATCATTACATTCCAACAATAGTAATAATATTGATATACAACAACCCTAATATCAAGCATCCAAGGTTCTCAATGACACCATTGAGTAGAAGCATTCACAATGAATCTTGTTCATAAACGAAGTTGTGAATAAGATGTATAGGTTCTAGTCAGTCTGATGTATTGATGGACATTTGTAATTTGTACCTCTCTATTGAAATTTGAATGACAATCTAATAGAAAAAGAATAATTTGGAAGGTTTTTCCCCCTTGTAGGGTTTTTCCCTAGTCTCTGACCAAAATCATGGTGTCCCTATCTGTGCAATATTTTCTTCTTATGTTCCTTTTATTGGTCCATTGCATTGTTGATCATATCATTGTTCTTTGTATAAAATTTCTAATGATGTTTAAATGTTATGGGGTGAATGAAATATGAAAAATAATGAAATGAAATTATCTAAAGCAAAGAACAAAGTATCCCTAAGAGAAATTAACATGGTATCAAAGCTGGGTTGAAGAAAACTCATTGAAGATCACCCCTGTCAGGACATGTTATGAAACCAGCTTACAAAAAGATATAAAAGAGAGATCAACACCTTAGAATTCAGCTTCTTCAAGGGGGCAACCTCCTTTACATTACACAAATGAAAAATTCTTGGATGATTCAAATGACAAAACTTCCTTTCTATATATAGGAGTCTATGGAGTCACAATGTAACCCAACCGAC